>JAGDQP010052875.1:0-13684 GCA_022664845.1 Lepisma saccharinum | reverse complement strand
ATCTGAACATCATTGAGCCATTGTGGTCTGTGTTAGAAAGGCGTGTTCGGTCTCATTACCCTCCACCATCATCCCTTAAGGAACTGGAGCATGTTTTGGAGGAAGAATGGTACAACATTCCACACACCACGATTCAGGAGCTGTATACGTCCATTCCACGTCGGATCCAAGCTGTTTTGGACGCAAAAGGAGGCCCCACACCATACTAGGTATGATTTTCACACTTTTTCAAACGTTTTAGGTTTTTTTGTCCAAGCCCTGTAGGTTCTCATACTGAGCCATTTCTTGTTAGATCCGGAACTAAATTACTTTAAAATACGCAGGAAAGGGAACAGAAGGATTCTACTAACAATCATGTTAGATTAATTCTCAGAACTATAAATTACAAAGAGATCACATACTATCAGACATTTCTGTGGATTATGTTACTCCTTAACCACACGTAGGGAAAATTTGTGTTAGAAGAACAAGTGCACACCTAAGAAAATGATCAGACAATCCAATCGGATATAATATTCCGGGTATAAATGAGCAGTAAAACTTGAAATCTCTAGAAAAACAGAGAACTCTTAGAAATGATTACCAAGAAGTGTACATGAGAAGAGAATGTTCAAAATCTTCAAATCGTACTTACCCGCACATATTTGTAGGAGCTGAATAATTGCTTTCTAATAATAATGATAATAGTCCCCAAAATTTGTATAATATTTATAAAAGGTGTACTATAAACCAGATATAGGAAGGAAATTGTTCTTAAATATCAATTGCTAAAACCAGCGAACGAAATCCTCACTTTATGAAATTGTCTTAAGAAAAAAAGGACTTATAGTCAACACAGTCATCGTGTTCATTCTTTAAAAAGGATACAATATTCATAGATGTGTATTGGAAAATAGAAGAAAACCAAATACATACTAAAGATGCGACAAATAAATTCTCTACTATACGAGGGTTCTTTTTTAAGTAAGGTCCGATTGTCAATAGAAACAAAACTAGTAAAAATAGTGCCATACATTTTTTGTAATTTCCTCTGCACACATTAAGGCCACTTTAGACGATACAATTTCTCGTACGATCCCTCGTATGCAATCTCATCGTTTACATTCTCTGATCGTGTAAAGTACGGATCGTACGATTTTTCATGGCATCTCCGATGTGTTCTCTAAATAGAAACGATCCTATTTTTCAGCGGATTTTCCATACAATCTATGGCAGCGCCTCTACTGGCAATATAGCGTGCTTACATATTTGGCTGGTTCGTTATTGATTACAAGACAAAAGAACATATTCATGTTATTATTTGATGCATAAATTAACATATATGATGGTACAACAACTAAAACAGGATATAAAGATCTAAAACAAAGATTTTAAGGAAAGTTTAAAAAGGCAAATTATACTGCAGTTTAACTATTTCTGCCATAGAGCACTGGAAATGCCTCAAAAGGCTGCGTTTTGTGTTCCTATAGGCATAAAATATACTAAAATGCGTGAATATATAAAATGTGTAATGTGAAAGTTCCGATGCAATCTAATATCTACTGCTTCTCTTATAAAGTATGCAATGTAGTTGAAATAGGGTGCTTTTCATTGCTTTTCTGGTGCGTAGAGTCTCGAATATGCTGCGAGCAAGATATGTGTGAAAGAACACAGTGTAGATGGTACTATAAATGTGTATCTTTGCAGTCATATCCCCCTCCCCGTTACTTTGCGCATCGGAATAATGAAATACATAGTACAGTATACAGGGTAAGTCAAAATGATGTACCCGATTTCATAAATTTATTTTGTGAAATATAAAGAACATATCTGAATGTAATACATGTGGTAAGAAGGGTAACTCCCAAAGTTTTTTTCAGTCACATCACAAGTGATCTATGTGAGCACCTCGCGTAACACGACACACATCAAGCCGATAGTCTATCTCCTGCCAAACCTTGTGTAGTGTGTCACGGTCAATCTCTGCAATGGCTGCTGTGATGCGGGCGCGAAGGTCACCCAATGTTGTTGGAAGTGGTGGTACGTAAACACGATCCATTATGAAACCCCACAAAAAAAATCACACGGGGTCAGATCGGGGGAACGAGGTGGCGAACGAATGAGAACTCGATCCTCCTGAGATGCACGGCCTATCCAGCGCTGTGGCAATGCCTCATTGAGATGATCCCGAACGCTGCCATGGTAATGCGGAGGGGCACCATCCAATTGAAGAATGAAATCTGCACTATCCTCTTCGAGGTGTGGAAGGAGCCATTGTTGCAGCATATCAAGAAAAACATGTCCTGTCACAGTAGGTTCAAGGAAGAAAAAGGGCCCATAAATCTTTTCAGGGGAAATGGCACAAAACACATTCACCTTGGGTGAATCGCGTTGGTGTTCCACAACTGCGTGGGGATTATCAGTTCCCCAGATCCTTACGTTGTGTCTATTCACATCCCCAGAAAGGTGAAACACCGCTTCATCACTGTAACGTAACGTACATGGTAATCCAGCACACAGAACGATTTCTGCTCTCCAGTCAGCGCCATTTTCGTTAACTGCTTCCAGCACCGCGTAGCGGTAGACAATGCAACCACGCGGGACATAAACTAAACTCAACTAAACTTTGAACTTTTGCCTTTCCTTGCGCGTAGCTCACATTAAGATATGTTCATTATATTTCACAAAATAAATTTATGAAATCGGGTCCATCATTTTGACTTACCCTGTATTACAAAAGTAAACCTAATATAGATAGAATGAAGACGTCAAGCCAGAGCTGGCTGTGCAAGTACAAACGTGAGCTAGGTAATTAATCGTACAAACTTATTTTTATACAAAGGTTAAGACATCTTACCCTCCCTATGCATACCCATATACCTTGTGTGTGTGTGTTTTGTAAGATACAGGGTTTTCTGCACCTAGGAATTACTTAAATATACTTTACTCCTCATTTTTGTGTTTTTGTACCTTTCATGGCTATAGGAACGAAAAATGTACCATTTTGAGTCGTTTCCAGTCCTCCATGTTAGAAGTGGTTAAATTGTAGTATTACCAACTGGCCCGCATATGTAAAAATAGGAGTTATTATATCGTGATTTGTATTTGTATACTTTTAAAGTGCTGTGTAATGTCACATATCTTATTAACTCAGGAATATTGTAAAAACAACAAATATGACTCCGAGCTTATCACCAAAGACCGAGCAAATTCTTCAACGTTATTTGTGGGTCCGCATTGAAATATATTGAAGTACAAAAGTAAAGCTACGAGACATTCGTTACCACTGAAACCTAGTAGAAATTAGATTCTCGTGGTAGAATGTGGCATTAAGACAAACGGGATTTCTGTTGCCTCAAGATTCATTGTTATCAATATTTTAATTATTTTCTTTTTTTAATGTGCATATATCTGGCATAATTACCTTAAAAGCTTGAGATGGCAGAACTATAAACTCCAGCAGTTTCATCATTATCCCATCGTGTCCAAAAATGTACCGTGTAAAACACTACAAGGTAATGTATGATTTATCGTACGAAAAATCTCGTACTATAGATTATATACATTCTATCATACGAGAGATCGGACGAGAAATTATATCGTCTAAAGCGGCCTTAAGCTACTTTTCTACATAGTTACCATGCTTGTTTAAGCATTTATCATAGCGTTCGATAAGTTTTTGTATGTCCACGTCGAAGAAATCACCCGCCTGTGACCGAATTTTTATTCGATTTTTGACAGCAAGGGACGTGTCTGCAATTGAAATTCATCGCCAGATATGTGAGGTGTACGGCCCGAATGCAATGAGTGACTGCAAGGTGCGTAATTGGGTGCGATCCTTTAAGGACGGGCGGGACATTTTTTTTTATATAAACCGCGATCGGGCCGACCTTCGAGTTGGTGCGTGCAGTTGACTCAAAAATCCATGAAAACCGGCATTTCACGATTTCCACGTTGTCACTGGAATTTCCTGAAGACGCCGATGAAGAAGTGAAAACAACGGTTGAAGATTGGTTTCGGTCACAGGCCGCATACAAAAAACTTGTCGAACGCTATGATACATGTTTCAACAAAAATGGTAACCATGTAGAAAAATAGCTTAATGTGTAGAGAGGAAATAACAAAAAATGTATGGCACTATCTTTACAGTTTTGTTTCTATTGACAATCGAACTTTACTTAAAAAATATCCCTCGTATATATACAACCAAATATATACTAGTAATTATTAGTCTCTAATGAAAAAAATCAACTGCCGAACAGATGTCCTTCGAAATTCAAAACTACTACGAAATTCAAAGTTTTGTACCAAGAAATACTTAAGCTGAAGAAAAGAAGACTAACAAATATTTGCAAATCCCACAACTTACAAGCTACTTGGGTTATAGAATTACTTGTGACCCGCAAAATTCTTTAAACTAGAAAAGCTATGCAAGAAATTCGCGCAGAACATTGTCCATACATCAGCCAAGGTAAAATCTCTAGCAACTAGACGAAAGAGAAAGGGAGTTCTGACAGAGTTCACGGGCTCAATTTATATCTCGAATGATCAGACTGTAATAAGCATTACTTCTGAAGCCCTTTTTTATTAATGGAGACAAGACGCTTTCCGTGTGTGGGAAGCAGTCATATTTTTTTTCCTCATATCATATGATCTTCAAAATAAAAACTGCAGAAAAGGCTAGGTAAATGCAACAAAATCTTCGGGGAGGACTTTTGAATCTTGGGGGGTATTCCCCCGGGCCACCCCCTGGATTCATCACTGATTGTATTGTCGTATTTCCATAGGGATTTAATAGAAGATATGACAATATAATACCTAGGCATCGAGCTCTATTATTCATTAACGAACATCAGCACAGTATCACTTTTATTCCATATAGTTCAGGTACATCTTAATCTTAATCACAACTAATTAAGCGTTCTTTAGATAAGGGTAATGCTGAAGATGCCTCGCGGTCGAGGTTTAAGTCGCGGTCGCTGCCACGATGATGGCACAAACACATGGATTCAAATGGGTAAGCGCATGCCGGAGACATACGCTACATCGCGACCTAGAGGTCGACCACGACGGTGAATTAGTGGCCGCGATGATGAACAACCGAGTTTGTTTTTACATCGATGTTGAGTGAAAGCATTGCTGTGGCTCGTGTTCTCTGGTTCTCCCAAGGTCACACTGCACGGAATACAATCTTCATTTGTTCAGAATTTTGTCTGCAGATGATTCTGTGTGTTTATGTTCGAGAGGTTTCGCTTCACTGTTGAATTTGATTATGATAGACATATTAATAGAACAAGTGAGGAAAACAACTGAAATTCGAAGTTAAACGATTAAATAATCCGAGCATAAAAGCAGATTACCAACTTGAACTCTCAAATAGGTTCGAAACCCTAGCCGACTCGAGTAATAATAATGATGATATTAATAATTTAATTGATGTAAGTAAGATGTGGGAGGCAATTCGTGAAACAATTAAGAGCGCAGCAAAGGAACATGTAGGTGAGAAGAAACAACAGAAAAACAAACCTTGGTTTGATGAAGAATGACTTAAGGTTTATGAGGAACGAGAACAAGCAAGGCAACGATGGCTAAGTAATAAAAGCGAAGCAAATACCAACCACTAGAGTAACGCGAAACAAAACGCCACACGCGGGTTCAGAAACAAAATGCAAGAATATCTGAGGCAGAAGATTCAGGAGAATGAGCAAAAACGGGAAGACAAATACCATCCGAGATCTATACAAAGGAGTAAACTCGTTAAGAAAAGGTTATCAGCCGAGGTTAGGAATGATCAGAAATGAACGTGGAGATCTTCAGGTTGATCCGACTAAAATTGTCGATATGTGCAAAAGTTATTTCGACAAACTTCTTAATGTTCACAACGGGGAAAAAACAGAGGAATTTGAAATCCATACCGCAGAACCGTGGATTCCCGAACCTAGCGAGATCGAGATCGAAATGTCGATAAAGAAATTGAAAGATTTCAAATCACCAGGAATAGACAATATTCCAGCCGAGTTAATTAAAGCAGGAGGAACGGCATTAATCAATGAACTACATAAATTGATAAGAGCTATATTTAGAAAGGAGAATCTTTCAAAGGAATGGAAAACCTCAATAATAGTTCCAATTTACAAAAAAGGCTATAAATCGAACTGTAATAATTACCGCGGAATCTCGTTACTTCCAACCTGTTACAAGGTATTAAGTAATATTCTGTTAACATGCCTAAGTGTATACGTAGATGAAATAACTGGAGATCACCAAAGTGGTTTTAGAAGAAATAGATCCACCTTAGACCAGATTTTTGCCTTGAGACAAATTTTGGAGAAGAAATGGGAATACAATGGGACGGTTCACCAGCTATTCATTGATTTTAAGAATAGCATATGATTCTATCAAAAGGGAAAAGTTATACAGTATCCTGATACGATTTGGAATTCCGAAACAAAATGGTTCAACTAGTGAAGATGTGTCTCAACGACCCCATAAGCAGAGTACGCATAGGTAATAACATGCCAAACAGTTTCAAGATTCGCAACAGTTTGAAACAAGGCGATGTTTGTCCACACTACTGTTTAACTTTGCGTTAGAAAATGCGATTTTAAAAATTAAAGGGGACAGAAAGGGAATATTGTAGAATGGTTTAAATCAAATATAGGTTTAATAGGGGACGATGTGGGTGCAATGCAAAGCAACACCGATGTCTTAGTAGATGTGCTTGTGCTAGTCTTAGTCTTAGCTTGTGATGAGATAGGTCTACAGGTAAACATAGATAAAACAAAATACATGATAACAAGCCGAAACACAGGGAATGAAGGAGACAAAAACATAAGAATTAGGGATGAGGTCATAGGGAAAGTAATCAAATGTAAATACTTGGGAGCATACGCAACAAGCAAAAATGAGGTCACGGAAGAAATAAAAAGTCGCTTTGTATCGGGGAACGCATGTTTCTATTCAGTCCAAAAACTTCTAACATCGCGATTATATCAAGGAAATTGAAATTGAAAACATACAGAACGGTTATTCTGCCGGTAATACTTTACGGTTGCGAAAGTTGGAGTACGACCCTAGCAGATGAACATAAATTACGTGTATTTGAAAATAAGGTTCTGAGAAAGATATACGGGCCGAAACGCGACGAATTGACTGGAGAGTGGAGGTGACGGCATAATGAAGAACTTCACAGACTGTACGATTCACCAGATATTGTAAAAATAATGAAATCGCTACGACTAAGGTGGGCAGGCCATGTAGCTCGGATGGCGGAAAACGAAGATTATATTCTATCCTGATTGGAAGGCCGGATGGAATGAGGCCATTGGGAAGACCGAGACGTCTTTGAGAGGACAATATTAGAAGAGATCTTCGAGAAGTAGGTGTTCGTGATGAAAACTGACTTGATATTGCCCAGGATAGAATCCAGTGGCGATCATTTGTTACTGCGGCAATGAACTTGCGAGTTAGATAAGCCATAGAGTTAGTTAGTTAATTAGTTGGACATAAAATCATTATATTAACTGTCACTGGAGTACATGATTTAGCTACACTTGAATTTACAAAATCAACTGAACAAGGAAACACGCATGGAATAATTTCACACGAGTCTTTGCAATATTTCTCCTCAAACTGACCCCCTTTCCGAATCAATGGTCCTCCGTTCCGTTCCGTTATGCTATGTCCCGTTCACTTCTGTTATGCACACTTGTCCGAATTAAATATGTGTCTTAAATTTTAAGCACAGATATCACCCAAGTCTGGAAACAGCTGAAAACCCTCCGCGCGTAATGTGAGTGAGTATTGGTCAAGGCGAAATCAAGTAGTTTATTGCGAAGTGAATAAGGCAAAAAGCAACATGGATGAAGATAGATGAAGGCGTACAATTCCCATACTTGTAGGTATTCGGCATATATTAGATAACAACAGACGAGGATCGATAGCTATTCGATGAATGATCACAGTTCTGCAGGTTATTCTGGAAGTTTTTGCAAGATAATTGCGTCTCATGAACTATGAATCACTAAATAATGTTATACCAGGATCTATGAATAACCACCTAAGTCGTGAGCCTTGACAGCGTAACGCATTTGAAGTTCTAAATACATCTAAATAATTATAAGATTTCTTAATCTTAGTATTCTTAAACAAACTACTCATTTACCCTCTCATCTATTAATATCTACATGAAAGCCCATTGGTGAAATCCAACCAACAATATTTTCACATTTCAAAGTTAAAATGATTCAATGATCATTAAGATATATCACTCAGAACATGGTACAATATCGATAATATAATGTGAAATCAAATCTTAAACTATTAAAATACTTATACTCAAATTTTGGCACTGTCGTTCATTTTAAACCAGTGTTTCCGCCAGGATTTTCAGTTTGGGGGGTGTAAAGTCAATATTGGGAGGGTGTAAGTGAAATATTGTATGGTCTCTATCGATTTTTACAGCAAAACATTTCAAGTTCGGAGAAGTTGTTTGTACTTTTGGGGTAAACACCCCTACAAAGGGGTCTGGCGGAATCACTGTTTTAGAATTGCAACACGTGATCAATTCTACACATTTGTCCCAACTCCGAAGTGAAGAAGGAATTTTGGCATGCAATATTCCGCTCTTTTTTTTTCTTTTCAACATGGCAGCAGCGCGCAACCGAACGGAGGATCAAGTGACCATCTGGTCCTCCGTTGCTCCGTTCACTTCAATGCTCCGTCGAAGGAGGAATTCGGATAACCATCGACGGTGCATCCGACGGAGCGAGGGTACGTAACGGAACATAAAGTGCCAATTCGGAAAGGGGGTGAGAACTTACAGCGACGACGCGACCTCTTCGGTATGTGCGCCCTTCATCCATCGCGACCTAGACATCGAGGTAGCGACTGCGACTTAAACCACGACCTCGACCGCGAGGCATCTTCCGCATGTCTTTACCCTTAGGCTTATATCATTAGCGTAATAACAATTCACGTTTACCCAGCATCCAACAATTTCTATTGTAAGCTAAAAGTACTTTGACATTATTCTACCGGACACTTGAAAAGGTAACAAACAAAACGTCACATGTCAATTTTTTTTATTTAAAAAAAGTTTGGTTCGTTTTAAGACCTGAATAAAGAGCTACATCGAATAATACAAAGTGATTTTATGAAAAACGTTCTTATCCTATTGTAATATGTACTTCCTTAATAAAATTACTTGGCATGATTCACCACAGCTCTTTGTAAAGGGCTTAAAATGAACAAAACTTTATTTTATTAAAAAATTGACATGTGAGGTCATGCTTAATACCTGCTCACTTCTGTTCAATATCACATAACCGAAGCTAATGGCTAAGCTGAACCATTCTTATAGTCAAATATAATCTACAAGCCACTTGCAATCTTAAATCAGTTCATAGAAGTCTGACGTTCGTATTAAACAAATAACAATCTATTATTAGGTCTATCTACATCGTTATCATCTGTATCCAACATTAATAACATCATTCAGACCCTGTCAAAAATTACCAGTTTCTTTGCTTCAGGGCTGCATTGACGTGGCACAAGTGAGCGATGTGTTGCAGTCAAGAAACCCAAAACGTTTTCAAACCTAGAAAACGCTCCGAGTTCTCTGTAGTATCGCGAGATGCGATTTTCAAAAAACAGTTCAACGACAGTTCTAGGATATTTACGAAAGGGCCCTATCTAATGTGAAAAGCATTACTAAACAAAAATATAGGAAATTCAAGGAAGCTAGCAACATCTGTGATCTACGAACTGAACTGACCAACCACAGATGATGGAAAACCCCTTTGAATTTTCTACAGACACCAAGTCTAAAAATCCATTCGTGGTACCCTCTGTGAATTACAAATGTCCAACATTATATGAACAGTGGACTGCTCTTTTTCATGGAGACAGTTTGTAGAGCTCTGGATTGCTGTTGATATTACAATAACTTTCCAGAAGTGTTGGCCAAAACTTGGAAATAACTTTAATATAGCCTAGGTGTGCTTTAAGCCACGAAAGCTGCTACTTGGACATTTATTAATTACAAAGATTCAAAACATAACTTACGTGTTATTTTAGGTAGAGCCTTCCGACCTTTTGGGTCTACATGTACACCAAGTTTTTGTGTTGAACTGTAGAATATCTCAGACCACATACCTAAAGTGGTATGTCAGTTATAAAGTTCCTTTCTTGTAATCAAGAAACAAAAATATGTACAGTCACTACAAAAATAAATGGAGGTTGGAATTGTAAGAAATAATAGTTCTTTCTTCCAGGAGAACTGTTTCACTGCACGCCTAATACTTAAACAACCAACATGACAGTACAAATATGCGCCAAAACATGTCATGTCAGGATATTCCTCCATTTGGAGGGGAAAATAGATTCGTTCAGCATCATTTAGAGGACCACGAGATAGATAGGCAGAAATTGAATTCATGTTAAGTTCTAAGAGATAGGAATTAATGCAAAGAAAAGGCGGAGAAAGAGCGAAAAAAGAGAGGTGAAAACAAGGAAAGAGGGAAAGAAAAATGGCGCAAGACCTGGAAATAAATGGAATTTTAACGCTAATGAATACACAGTCTGCGTCTTTCTCCCCCTGCCTCCTCCCTCTGTCTTGCGTTTTCATTCTTTCATGGATAAATCTCTTTCAGGAGTAATAGCGAACATAATTTACAACGCTTAATTCCTTGAAGAAAATAATTGGAAATCTAAGTGGGGAATCGAACCAAAAACCTTGAGAAGGAAAGTCTCTCAAGTTGTCAATTTAGCTACACAGACCAGTTGTTAAATCATAACAAAGGAGTTGTTAAATCAGCCATTAAACTCGCTACTCCCAGCGGTTTATTTATATACATCCTAGCTTTCAGTACCTACCCTCCACGTTTCCATGGTCACTAATTTAAGATAATCTAGGAAAAATGCAAAAAAGCAATTATTATTAATAAATTTGAACACATAAAAATACATTTTTTAAGAAAAAATTCGGCCCCAACAGAAATGGAACCAGGGTTTTTTATTTCGTAAGCCAACGTGTTACTCATGCACCACACTGGGAACTGGCAATCGGTGGTCTCGCCGTTGTAGTATTTACAGTCATTACATGACATCTAGCCAACACTGGGATTTGCATTCAGAGAATCGTACTTTCAGAAACTTAAAAACTGAGGTGGTAAAAGTATCTAGCGTCCCAGTCACGATTTTTTTCCAAACCAATCTTACCATATCCACGGTTCTCCAAATGGAAATAACGGTAAACAAGTTGGGTACAATTTTAACAGCATTTTCGCGAATGCCCACGGCTAACGAAGCCTAGCTCCCTTCGGACGCAACCTCCCCCTTGCACACCTCATTGTCGCTCGGTGTGCATCCTGTTCTGGTGGGTTTATATACATCATAGCTTTTAGTAGCTAAACTCCACGTTCCCATGGTCACTTTTTTCAGTAACTTTAGATAATGTACAAAAATGAAAGAAAACAATTATTAATAATAATAAATTTGAACTTAGAATAATATTTTGAAAAAATCTTCACTTTTTTTTTACTAATTTTAGATAATATACAAAAATGCAAGAAAAATTCAAGAAATCAATTGTTAATTATAAATTTGAACGTATAAAACTACATATTTTTAGAACAAAGGAGAAAATTGTTCCACAGATGTCTAAGGGCCATAAATAAAATTCAAATGGAACCGTGGGTAACTCGCTGAGAGTAACGAGTTTAATCCCTGATTTAAGTACACATTTGTTATGTCCTGTGTAGTTAAGTGGTCTGTATATCAGACTCTCATTCTCAAGGTCCTTGGTTTGATTCCACGCCTGCATTTCCAATTATTTTCTACAAGGAATTAAGCGCTGTAAATGATGTTCGCGATTACTACTGAGAGAGATTTATCCCATAAAGGGGGAAACATACAAGACAGAGAAAGGCGACAGGAAGAGAAGACGCAGATTGCATATCCTTAAGGGTTAAAATTTCATTTATTTCAATGTCTTCCGCTATTTTTCCTCTTTCCTTCTTTTCTCCTGTTTTTTCGCTCTTTTCCCGTCTTCTGTCATGCTTTTTATCTCTTTCTTTCTTCCTTTCTCTCTCTCTGTGTTGAACAAATCATGTTTTGTTACATCGAATAATGACGATTCCTGCATGATGACCATATTAGTATTTTCCTTTCTTTGCATTAATTCATATCTCTTAGAACTTAACGAGAATGTAATTTCTGTCTATCTATCTCGTGGTTCTTTATGTAATGCTCAACTTCTCATTGTTTCTTCCTCCAAATGGAGGAATATCCTGGCATGACATGTTTTCGGGCATATTTGTACTGTCATGTTGGCTATCTAACTATTAGGCGTACAGTGAAACAATTCTCCTGGAGTAAAGAACTATTATTTCTTACAACTCCAACCTCCACTAATTAATGTAAGTGACTGTTCATTATGTATGCCTATATCGTCATTATATGATAAGTAATAACTTCGCAATCAATAAGACCTTGGTATCCCTGTATTTTTAAAACTGAATGTTTTGCTGTCCGATGTGTCTAATGTCTTGTTTAATGGTTACCGACGGTTAAAATTGTTTTCTAGCAGATTCTGAAGAAATAATATAATTATATTTTTCTCTAATAATAACAATAATAATTGAAGTTTGTGTCTTAAAATGACATTTCTATTCATCAAAATTCGAATGTTGCATTGTGCATTGAATAAACTATTCTTGTCAACAACTGTATTTCTACAATAGCTAAATATGAGTAGCGAGTGACACACACAGTAAATCAATAACATCAATGAAGTATATTTCTTGTGAAAACTTATAATTTTAGTTCTTCTCCAAAATACTTATAATTACAAAGAATAAAAACAACAGCAAGAACAACAATACAAGACACACAATAATAATAACGTACCGGTATACTATAATCATTTCTCAGTTCTTGTTATCATATACTTTTCACAAGCTTGTTTGACATACATCCATTACGTCTATCCAGTCCATTAGTAACTCATTTTTGTTTTGAAGATCCTTGTTTTGATTATCATTATTTATTTCGACGTGTTGTTGTTAATTACGCCATATAGTATACATAATGTGTATGTTGTGTATATGATTGTTATATTACTACTTTCACATCATTTTCCATTACCAATGGAATTCTTCTCTTTTACGTCACGTTTTGATATGTATCAGTTCCATTTTCCATATGATAGAGTCTTACTTACCTTCGCGTAGGCCTATTTAAACGCAAGTAGTAACCAAAACAAAAATAAAAAGATAAAAGCAGAGAAATAGAGTAATAAATGGGAAACCGAGCAGTAAAAAAAAAAAAAAAAAAAGGAAGGAAACAGTAAGTTTTATTAAGGTAGTAATCACTCAAAGCATATTATACGAGATAAATTAACGGCTTTGCATGATAGAAAATATATGTTAAGTTTAGCAGTACATTCGTATCATTCATGCAATCATTTCTACGTTTTTTTGTTCTTTTTTTCTCTCCTTCTAGCATTTACGTACCACATTGAAATAGCAAAAGTCATAAAAAATCAGAGGGGGGAGGAGGAGGAGATTATCACGAATCTCAGCATCGAACTATACGAAATGAAATTGTGTCCCCTGAAGGCATCCCAAATACTTTCTCCCCTCCCCCTTGCTCCCCATTGGGTTTGTTTCCTCTCTCCACCTCTGGTTTAAAATAGCCCTCCCCC
>JAGDQP010052874.1:0-13684 GCA_022664845.1 Lepisma saccharinum | reverse complement strand
ACCTCCCATTAAATTAATTTTATCTTTCGATCTTAACCTATACGTACAAAAGTATATGTACAAACAATAAATTCATTGTCAGGCGGAGAAGGGCGAAAAGCGCTTTTTGACAAGATATTTTCCGTTATAGAGGACAGAAAGATAGTTATTTAAAATGGTACGTATATGTGCTACGACTCAGGAAATTTTCCTTGAGTGATTCTCGTTCTCATGCCTTTTCTCTTCAACGATTTTTGTTTTCCGAAGAGTAATAGGTGTCTTTAAACAAGTTATTATAACACTCACCTTAACGGTGTGGAAATAATGACATATCTACTACGCCTTGAAGACAAATCTACAGGAATTACTGTAACACTCACCTCAAGTTTTACGGTTTAATTTCTTTCAACAGTATGAACGGACATGATGGGAGAGGTATGAAAGATGATGAAAACAATAGTAACAGAAATAAAAAGGTGGCGAAATCAGTTTTGCAATGAAATTAATCCAAAATGACTTATCACGAATTTCGAACTCTACATGTATTTGTATTGTTACATGAGTTCAAACACGACAAAAGTAGGTAAAATAATTGAAGGAAAATAGTCTTTATATTACTGTTTTATGTTGCGATATCATGCATTCTAATTATTGAAACACTGTCGATAGAACAGAAAAACATACATCATTAATCAGATACATAACCGTCTTAATTCTCCGCCGCTACTACAGTCTCCTCCTCTTCCTCCGATACCTCTGCTCCTTATTTTAATACTTGAGATATTCTGACCTTGACCACAAGCGCTCTAAAAGACTCTTTACCTCAGGAGAGATACTTTTACCTTTTACTTTCAAAGAAGTCCGATTTCCGAAATAAGGGGATCAGGTGTTAAAAGTCTTCTGAAAATTTTGCCCCTTGTTTTCGGTGTGTCCATGGTGATACTTGTCAAGCGTGCAGGGGTACAGAAAAGAAATCTACTTCCCAACCGCACAGTTTCGCAACATTTTCTTTAAGAAAAGTGTTACGTGCATTCTGAGGGACATTTTGGCCGAGTGATTCGACCCTATTGTGTACAAAATCTTTTGTAGGTTTGTGTAAGTATAAAAAATGACGCACAAAAATTTCAGAATTATTTACAAGAGAAAAAAGCACTTACAAATTGTATGTTATGTATAGATTCATAAATGAAATACAAAAATACATATTTAACTTATTCAACTTTATAATTTATTAACGTAGTTAGAAACTTTCCTTTTGTAATGTTAAAATCACAAAAAATATAACTGCTTAGTTTGGACATCCCTTACACAAATATAAACAGCCCTATGGGTACTAAAATATCAGGATCTAACATTCAAAATCGTTGTTCAAGAAATTTGCAGAAATTTACAGTAGAAAATTTGAATTTTGGCACGGTTTGTTTTTTGCTCTCTGATCACTGCGTAGTGTTCTCATGGTGTTTACATTCCCCCAGTTGTTAGAAAAACCAATTACCGCAATTATGAAATCCTAAACTAAGCTATATTAGGTCCTAAACCTTTGCATTATTATATGTCACTGAATATATTTTTGCTAATTCGGAAGAAGGGTGACCATTGCCTTACAGATAGAAAAACTTCTCCCTCCCACACTAAGACACCACTTGACACAGATTTTTTCCTATAAGTCTCTGTCTCTTTTTCTTTTGTCCTGAAAAGTATCTTATTGTGTTAAACAAATCCCTTAAGTACCCTAATTTTCACTGACCTATACGGTGACAGCACTGGTATAGGAAACGCAATCAAAGAAAACGGAAAATAATACATAGAAAAATATAACATGCTAATATAGAAAAAATGGAATATAGGTTATTAAGATAATAGGTCAGAGCTGAAGGGAGAATGCGAAGGCTGACGTAGGGAAGAAAGATGGCTGGAGGTTTTAGACCGAGTTTCAGTTTTGTTCTCTAGTCTTAAATGAAGGCTTCTTCTCGGAGGCGGCTTGTTGATGTGTTTGTGGTGAGGATAGGGTATGGATTAAGGTCAGACGGAAATTATAATCGAAATCAGTTACTTTCGTGTAGACTGAGGAATCGTGTCTGTTGATGACGGAAAATTGACTGTGATTATTGATACGGAGGTATAACAAGGCATTTTAAAATAACATCTACTACCAACTGGTGTTATTTTGTAACCAATACAAATACATTTAATTATGAACTATCACTTAGAAGGAAAATGCGTATAATAATAGCAAAATGAAATATCATTTTATATTTTTCAAAAATCACTTCAATGAAAGAAATACAGAACTGAAAATTGTCATGCAGCACTTTTCTAGCACTCGTCCTCACATTTACTACAAATTACAGTTGTTTTGCTGTGTTGACCACATGTGTATCTTTTACAATAATGATAGCAATAATCAGTGTTCCACGAGTCCTGTATCACACCTGAAATTATTTGGTAGACCCAAACGTGGCCCATGAATTACTAAGAGGAGCATACTTTGTCCACCTCGACGTATTTTTGTTTTCTAGGAATGCTGTTACTGGAAGTTGGATAATAAGTGAAGAAGGTGGAAGAATTCGTAAATAACAAATAAAATTTTCTTATGTTTAAAAGGCTTTCTATATGTAAAATTTAAATTGCGGAGAAGGTAAGCATAAAGACCCCTCTCCCCCTGTTGGTATTCCTAGCGTTAAGGGACCGCCTGTTTCTCCCATATACAATGCCTGGCAAATTGTGCAGATTAGAGTGTATATGACGTTTGACAGGTTCCTTTGGGATGAAATTGAATCGGCTGTGCTGATTAAGATACATAGTGACACAATAGGGATGGGACAGATTTTTTAAGTTTATTGTTATTCAGTTCCGAGTTCTGTAGACATGTGAGAAGGGTCTAGGTTATGAAGCGGAGTGAAGTGCAAAGTGCTCAAGCAACCAGCTTCAAACTCCCACCATTCGTTTCAGCAATCCTCATTTTTGTCTCATTCTTGTTTGTAGTAATCTCCGGCTAGAAAAAAAAAAGTTACAGTCAATCAACCTTATTCAAGCTCCCATTATTCGTTTCTTATCTCCTCACCAGTATAGTCGCATTTCACACCCTGAAATCTGGTTCCAAAATATACTTGAGCTTAATGTTATTTATAGCAATGTTCATTATCAGGCAAAGATTCTTCCATTTTATGTACAAGTGCAGTTTAGATATCAAACGTTCTTTATTTATTATTTTTAATGGATTTCAGGCATTTTTTACTCTACCCCCAATAGTGTCTACTCTGTAAAAATGTAATATTCTCATTTAATTTAAAATAGGAACATCCCAAAATGGAAATGATCTTATTGGTCTTATTTCCAGACCGGCATGTGCTTATTTTCAATTAAATAAGAATATTGATATATCATATCCAAGATTTTTCTTTCTCGATGCACAGTAAGAATTTCTTTCTTAAATTTAAGAAACTGTTTTTCTACCGTGTACAGAAATTGTGTTTCTGTTCATCACTTCTACGGAGTTAAATCATTACTACTTTCTAAATCATACTTGAAAACTGGTGGCAAACAGCTGCTGTAAATTGTCCACGTAGATGTGGACATTATACATTATACATTTTGTTACCTCTAGAGCTTCAAGATTAAAGAGAACCGAAAACACAGCTCAAGAAGTGTCATTGGTGATCACTCGACTTTGCCCTTACTGTCCTTTTGTTTGCATTTATTACTTTGTTTCCTGCTAGTAGCTACTACCCACCTTTCTTCTTGCAACAATTCGAAATATTTCAAGCTGTCTGATCGAAACAATCTGTCTCACTATAAGAAAACATGAAATGCTTACTGTATAGCGACCAAGGATGAGGCACTTTTGGCAGACTAAATGCTACTGGCAACGTTGTCACTACCTACCTCATATTAGTTACTGGATAGTTTTACCCACCCATCATAAAGCTGCCAACTCCTCCTTTGGGTCTACAGAACTCGGAACTGAATAGTACATTTGTGGGTGGGAACTGGAGGCATATGGGAAGAAGGATTAGTGCGAGCTAAGATGCTTTTTAAGATTGGAGGGTGCTGAGAAACTAATCTTGGCTTGGTGGGGAAACTGATCTAGTTTCCTATACTGATTCCCACTTTCTCCGACTGCGTTTCCTATACTGACTCCCATTTTTTTATACATGTGATATACTGGTGACTTATTTTTATTGTCGAAATATCTACTGACTTTTTATTGTGTTAACGCGTACAAATTTACACTTATTTTTTTGGAGCGTCCATGTATATATTTGATTGCGCACATGTTTTATTTTTCTTCTTCTGTTACAGAGGTTGATTTTTATGATCGCAGAGATAGTCTATATTAATCAGAAGCAGACAGACGAAGTTTATCCATATTTGGGCGATCCATGTGTCTCATTTGCACGCGCAATATACGGTTGTTTGTCAGGTTAGTGAAAGACCTAGCCTTTATTTCACTGTCGTATTTATGAAATTAAATGAAAAAAGTGCATTAATTTCATGGGGGGGGGGGGGTTATAAAAGCAAGTGTTTTCGTATTGTACACGCAACTGTTAGGTGTAATACTTTCTGATCAGAACCAAACTTTGTACATCGATTGAGTATCTATCGAACTATCTAAATCATTTTTTAGGTGCTGCCCTGCGTTAGCAAAGGAGTTAAAAGGGTCGTTTACTGAAGGGTTTCTTGCACGAAGAGGTGAACTTGTTTTGGCATAGACTTAGTGGGCATAAAAGGTGGATATTATCGTCGTGTGCAAAAGGTTTGGGGTTCGAGTCCTGATATTAACATGGTAGTTCGTTCGTAATGTCCTGGGAAACTCCGTTTTTTTAAAATCGTGTTTTCAGTCTCGGAAAGCTTTTCTTTTGTACTTCATAGAAAATTATACAAAGGGAACTGTGTGCCAAGTAGGCAAAACAGAAATATGGGATATTTTGAACATTTTTTTTTTGGCATCAGTGATTAATTTTGTATTTATTCGTCTTTTATTTTCAAACCCGTTGCTATAAACAAACTACCGTTGCTACAAACATTTTGAAAAATGTAGATAAAACAGTGTTTTGTCTAATGTTTTGTTTTGTAACTTAGGATTGGACGAAAGTTTTTCTCATGTTAAGTCTTTTATCATAGGCTGTATCTGTATCTAGGTTATTTTTTTAAATTCTGAACATCGGGTCTTTTGATTGGCCCTTACTCAAGGGTTTACTCTTGTTATACTTTGAACCGAATCTTATGATTCGAGTTTACACACTCTTTTCAAACATGGATCCGAGTTTACGGATGTACTTCAGGTACATTCTCGGTTAGTATTCTCGTCAACTTATGAATAAATGGATTATAATCAAGAAACGTTTTGGAGTCTTTATTCACGTATATGTGTACAACTTAACTACATATCAGAACCTGAGTATTGAGTATATACGTCATACTATGACATCTGTGTCCAACTTTAAGTACAACATTTCTTCTTTTATTAATTTGCATTTATTTTAATTTTATTTAAGTGTTAAAACCTAGCACTGTGGGAGGAGTGGGGAGGCCACTTAAAGTTATTTTAATCTTTAGTTTCATTGATATCATAATCACTAACTTGATTGAACATTTCCAATGATACGTTCTTGGCATATGCATGGGAAAAAGTTAAATACACCTGAAAAAGTCCTGGATTTAAAATTCGCTACAAGTTCCAAGTTTGGTTTCTTTTTCTTTAGCATATATCCAAGGATTTCTTCCTTTTAAAATTTGATTCCGCTTTGTAAAGTTATTTGCTGTGAATAAGTGGATGGCGTGGAGAGGCTGAATCATCTTGTTCTTCGGAAATCATCTCGAAGTTCGAAATTGCACTTACTAATGTAATAATACTCACTAGTACTTTCACAACTCGATTCGGTCGGGACGGGCGTAAGCCATAGTGCTGTTACCGCCCATACAATTCATTTTATCTTATCTTACAACTCGATTCGGTTGCATAATCATGTGATAATAAAGGAAGTTTGTATTTTGTTTCAACATTGTTCTTTGTTCCATTTTGAAAATATGTTTTATTTTATGTAAATAATATTTCATTTCTAAAAAGAACGTTTTCTCTTCCCGTAAAAGTTTATTACATTATTTATGCATTTAACTTTTTTACTGTGTGGGGGAGGGATAGTAATGATTTTCTTACTAATTTCCTCCTGCAGATTTTAAAATAACGAAATAATAAATAAAAATTAATATGCGAGAATAGGAAAGCTTGAAATTGAGCGGCCATAGCTCAGTTGGTAGAGCGTTGGCTTCTTATTCGGGAGGTCCTGGGTTCGAAACTAGCCTCATGATTTTCCATGGTTGTTCCTCAGTCATACCAGGCAAATGCGGTGTGGTATCTTCAACTTACACCCTGGCATACCCCTTCTCGCGTCCTTTTTCTTCCTCATTACTGCCTCAGTCACAGATGCTTGAATACCATAAATAAATTCAAGTTAGGAAAAGCTCGATCAGTAAATTAATCTTTGCACATCAGAATCATATTGTGAAACGAATCTTTTGGGCACACGCTAAAGAAAGAGAAACGAAAATTACTAAACTCTTGTCAACATCAGGATTCGAACCTCGGGGCTCGCACGTGCATGAGACCCCCAATAATCGCGCTTCTTACAGTCTTCATATTTCACGGCATAACATTTAAAAAACTTAATAAAAATAATATATCGATGTACAAAGTTTGGTACCCAGCAGCTGTAGCTCAGTGGGTAGAGTTTTGGCTCAGCAATCGGAAGGTATTGAGAACGATCCCAGGTGCCACCCATCCTAAGATTTTCCAAGGGTTTTTCCTGTCACACCAGGCAAATGCAGGGATGATACCTACTAACTAGGTCCTGGCTGATTACCATCCAAATTCCTCACCCTCAGCCTAAGATATCTAAAAGACATAAATAACTTAAGTTTAATAAAAAGTTCCGATCAGAATTCATTACACCTGAAAGCTTGCGTACCAGATACTTAGAAAATGGCTGATGGAGAAGTTCGAAACGTTGCATGATTTGCCTATATTGAACAAAATTCCAATACAGATATAAAACAAATATTTCACGTTTTCAGGTTGCTATGTAATTACTTCAGTTTTGGATTTAGAACAATTCCCGTCTTCCACTTTTTTGAGAACCTTCAGTGTACATAGGGTTTAGAGATCTAATGATATACTGGTAATATTTAATTTCTTTATATTTACCCGGTGTTTTACATTCGACTTTGAATCATTATAAAAAGGTAACCTTCCATTCCTTGAGTGGGGGGATTAGGCTAATTATACCTATAATGAAAACTATATATGGCCTGTTGCTGACCAGAAATGAAGTTTGCCCCTATGCTTCTAAAGAGAGTTATGATTACAGAAAGGAATTTCCCCAGAGCACATTTTTCACCAGAGTCTTGATAACAATGTCAAACAAAAATAGAAGTATGTAGAACACACTAGTGTACATCGTTTACAAAAAGGAAAAGCAAATACATGCAGTTGTGTAAGGAAAAGTGCAAAGTTAGACTGCAATATGTAGACTATATGCAGCAGAAATTAAGTGCAAACGTATGAAACGTACAGCAGTCAATCTATATTTACTGTGCATTTCATGTTTTGCTCCTTAGCCGTGCCACAATTTAGGGTTAGAAATGAACATCGTAAAAATTCTAATGTTTGAATCAAACGTGGCCTCGTTTGAACAGAAATTCTGCATATCGTTATGATCCTTTTATTGGGTCATATAATATAGTAGGTAGAGCAGGATCGTGTTGTACTCAATGCGAATAAATGATACTAGGTTCGTGTTTAGCCGACACCTTTTATTACAAAGTTTCCAATATAGATATAAGGTTTCCACAATAAGTAATATAATACAAGTTCCACTATAAGTAATATACAATGTGAGTATCCACAAGTCCGAATTGTAAGTATAACGAGTTGTCTCGGACTTGAGCTTTTTGTCACTATTTTTACTAAGTAAGTCACTTCTCCTAATGTTTTCTATCCTTGATAGACCCCGTACCAGGTCTCAGGTATTATGGTAGTTTACTGCTAGGTGCAGACTCCGTACCGGGTCTCAGGATTTAGAAGGGAGAAGTGACCACTTGATTGTGATGCCGATTCTGTTTATCGGTCCTTTTTATAAGGCCTTCTTCTTCTTCCTCTGGAGGTGTGACCTAATGTTTCTTTATTCCACCGCCAGAGGTTTGTTGTTGTCTTCTGTTAGTGTTGACATAAACACTTTCTTGTGTTTATGTCACACTCACTTATTGACCTACTTGCTGTCCCATTACGATATGTATGGACAAGTATAAACTCGTGGTATTAAACAAATTACAGTCCTCGTATTTCACCTCTTGATGTGTTATTGGCTGCGCATAACTTGTCTCATAACAGAAGTTTACGCTTGTTCATATACAGAAAGTGTGTTAGAACGAAATCCCATTTGATTCAAAAACTAGAATTTTCGTCTTTGGCCTGTAGTTTTGGGCCGGCTCCGAGCGAAACATGAAACTCACAGTAAACACAGATTTGACCATTGTACGTTTCATAAGTTTCCATCCAATTTCTGATGCACACAATGGAGTCTACATATTGCAGTCCAACTTTGCACTTTTCTTTAAATTAAACAACTGCATATATATATTTTTTTCCTTTTCGTAAACTATGTAGACTAGCGTGTTCTACATACTTCTGTGTTTCGTTTGACATTGTTATCAAGAATGTGTTGAAAAATGCGCTCTGGTGAAATTCCTTTTTGTAACCATAACTCTTTTAGGAAGCATGGGCGCAAATTTCTTTTCTGGTCAGCAACAGGACATATGTAGTTGATTTCAAATGCATGTATAATTAATGTAATCTTCAACTCAAGCTATAGAAGGTTACACTATAAGATTGTGTGGAAGGAATAAGTTAGGACGTAAATGATTTCCGATTATGAAAGTTATTACAAAATTGAGTTATAGGTAATTAGTAATTAAATACTAACGCTAACTTTAGACTTGAATTAAATATGTTAATAGTGCTTGTAAAGGAGTATGACCTTTTTTCGTCATGAAATATGAGATACCCACCAACTTCTGACTTATAAACCTAGTAGTATATTGTGAGACATGTAAGTTAAATAAAGCTGAACCATGATAATAAATGATATTCATTTCACATTCCATTCTATTCTATCATTTTAAGAGTCAAAATCAAATAACCGAAAGGGCTATAAACCGTAGAATGTAGAATGTTATAGTGAATAGAAAAATCATTTTCTTTCCCAATACTTATCTGAAGTAAGTGATTATAACCTCTACATCACGGGGAGTGAATCTTGCCAAATCTTAATCGAGTGTAGATTTTTGTTGTTGAAGCATTTATTGCCTACTAAAATAATATTATGATGCATGTTCGAAGTTACTAAGAAACTATTTTTAAGATGAAATAATATACAGTTTTTCTCTGAAGCTAATTATCCTATTGAATAAATTTCTATTTATTTTATTTCAGAAGCGATTTCAGACAAAAAACTTACCTTCTATGAACTACGAAGGGTTTTATCAAATATGGGACCACCATGGTTGAATCTTCTAGTCAGCAACATGCTGCTGAAGAAGTTCAGTGATATACCAATGAATGAGGTGCCTGACCTCAAAAACATAGTACGTGGAGATTCTTTTCTTTTATTCATTTATTTGTTTATATATATATTTTCTTTTCAGTAAATTCACATTAGGACTTTTCAAAATAGCAATAACTTGTCTTATTCTGATCTGTCACTTCAGCCTTTCCAAAAGAATAAAGTAATTAAAAGTATGCTCAAATGAAATACTCTAATGGCAAATTACACAGAAGCCAATGTAAAATGTCCGGAGGAGAATATTTGGGAAGAAAAGAAATATTTGAAAAATAAAGTAGACGTTAAAAAAAACAAAGAAAAAACAGAATTTCTTTATGTAGTTTAGCTTAGGCATCACTTTATAAATTATAAATTAATAGAAAATCAACCAATATCATACCTAAGTTTGTTAATTGGAAGATGGCAGTTTCTTCATCCAATATAACTAAAATTGTGCACAAATCCGCATTCTTAATGATGTCATTAGGGCAAAAATTAGGGATATATATATATATATATATATTTTCTTGCAGACGTAGAAGTTATGCGTGAAGTACGCAAGCTAAATGAAAGGACCCAAGACTAGGTGCAAATCGACTTTCCGATCATAATTCTGCCCCTCCATGTAACACAGATTACTTTACCAACCACATATTACAAAATTATTCCTACTATTGTTTCGTTCCAGAACACTTTTCTCTATAGATATACACGAGTACCTAGAACAAGCCTATAATTAAAAAATATGCAAATATCTCACCCACTTGGCAAAAGCGTTAAAGTAAATGGCTTAAGTCGCACGACTACTAGGATATTAACACCTGGTTGCCCTTGCAGAAATAATCCGTTGTTTCAAAACCTTTGGATAAATTTTGTCCGCGGATAAAACCAGTTCATTGTTCCATGAATAGGTTTGTTAGAAGTATTCCTAAGCTAATACTAACTTCAGCAGGGTATTATTGCGATGTTGGGCCTGGAATAAATATTTTTTTTTTAACGAATGGAAGTCGTTAACGCTGCAAGCAAGTGAAAAAAAAAGACAATATAATTCTTCGAAATAAATCGCTCTATGTATGTGTACTTTAAGTAATTGTAGGTCGTCTGACACTATTATTTTCTTAATATGCCGACAAGGCACGAAATATAGTACTTGGAAAAATCACAGATTACTAAATGGAAGAGCGAAATTTTTAAATGTGAAAAACCCTGTATTCTAATTTATTAATTCTTAGTAATAATTGTCCTTTTCAAACCTTTGTGCTTCAGTTCTCATGTGTCATGTACGTTCATATCCTCTATTAGTGTAATTCCAAAAAGAAGAATATGAGTGCAGGTACGTGCTTTTGATGTACATGTGAATGATTTTTATTCGTATTATTGGATACGTTGGAATGTTTTAGTAGTATATTGGATAACGTTAAAATATTTTGTTGAGATTTCAGTTTTAGCAGAAAAAGAAATATTTATTTCCGGTATGATTATTAGAGCTTGCATCAGCTTTACATTGCGGAGAATTAATTAGACACGCTCACAGTTGTATTTTGAAACTGAGGAAAAACATTTTATTTTATTTACTTTTTCTTCCATATAATTTTTTTAACGTATTTTACAGAGATATCTGTGTAAGTGATGTATGTTTGTTTAACGGAGCCAAAGATGAAAGAAATGAACGTTTTCTTTTAATAGTTTTCGTTTGATAAATTTCGGTTTCTGTTTCCTATGTCAACGCAGACTTTCCAACAGTATATTATTACTGGAGAAAAGAGTTCTAAGAATTATCTCTGTCATTTAATGTAGGAAAGGAAATAAATAAAAGTTCTTTTTGTCTTCAGGAGCAGTTCTGGACTAAGCTTCAGGAACACAAAAATGATTGGTTGACAGTAGATTCAATTGCTATCGGTGAGGAGAAAGCCCAGGTAAGTTTCTTTCTTATACATCCATAATCTTTGTTTCTGTCTTAATTTTAATTTGTGGTGTGGCATTTGTGAAGTTTATAGGTTAATCATTCATAGTATATTTTTAGATCTCATTATCTTTTTCATCAAAGCAGTTCTTGTTATGGCTTCGCGTAATTTGTGGTAGTTCCATTTATTTGTTCCAGACCATACATTGCTGTACAAAGTTCGGTAGACTGTAGACACTGCCTAGACATATATATTTTGCTGTCATTATACTAGAAGCCTTGTATCGTTTCCCGAAGTATTCTCAAATAAGAAGAGGACGAACATAATTTAAATCGAGCGAGAATATCGTTTCCTTGTCACATATTTGAACTTTTACCACTAGGTATTTTGTGAAAGTGTGATCCAAGCATTTCGATGCAGGAAGAATTTTTTTTTTTGTCCAATAATGAGTAATTAAGGACGTATTAGATTCGAGTGTTGACTCGAATTTTTTGTAATATAAAGTGTTTCGTTCACATTATGACCTCATTCTTAGACAGTGTACCGAGGAAGGTTTATATTGACTCATTGTTACCTCGACCTTATGTTGCTGTACAGAAAACCACTTTCATGCTATCTTCTCATGTATCTCTATGATTCCAAGAACTTGTCAAGAATACACCCGTAATTCTCAGAATTCAATCTATTTGGAGGTGTCCTGCGGTAACTAATCCAATTTTCTCGCACTAATTATCCAGTCCTATTACGAATTTACAAGTTCCGCGAAGTTCCAGTGTGGTAAATAGGTTATACAGACATGTCTTATACATTGCTTTGGAAACCTATTATTTTTCATCGCTCAAAATGTTATCTTTATTTTCTCTGTGCAGAGTAAACAAAACAGTATGAAATGGTTATTCTTTGCATTGTTTATTAAACTGGAGTCGGAAGCAAAAGAAAAGTATCTGACAGAGGTTTTTTCAGGATTTCCGTCCGTTATACCATGTGAATGCCGAGAGGGTACAAAAAAGAAGACTTTGTATCCTTTGTTCCTTGTTCATTATTCCCCTTCCTGCCTACAGGTACCCTCACCAATTAAAGACAGACATGAGACGGATTTAACAGGCAGCTGTTGTTGAAACTGCTCAGAAGTAACAAATTAATAAATTGCAATTCTTGTATTGAAAATACAAAGAGCACTTTCTCTCTCTTCGCTCAAGTCCTTGCTAGAGAATGTATGTTTGTGAATTTTAAAGGCATGGACTCATATAATAGAAACGGGTCGAAGTGAATATTTACTTCTATTTTGAAAGCTAGAAGCACTTTTTTTAAACTTGTTAGCTTTGTAATTGCTTTTTCGTGCAATCTTGTGTGTCCCGGTTTTGATTCAAGTGTTTTAATTGTAATTATTTTGTGAGATCGTCAATGCGTATCTCTCACTTAACTAAATAATTAATACAGTTTTCTTATATGTGCAGGAACCTCTCACCGATGATAAAGGCCAGCCAGAAAGTCACAACAAAGACGTCAACAAACGGAATGAAAAAGGTAAATATGTCAGTACTTAGGTAGAGGGGAAGTATATTGAAACGTAGATGGTGAAATTATTGTTCTTGTAGGAATCCAGTTATGGTCAGTATGTGTATTCATTTTATTTATGTACCCACCCCATTTGGGTTGTGTGTTTACTTTTTGTAATTCCTTTGTATAAATTTTGTGTCACTTTAAAGTCACTATTACTATAATAGCTGGTCTGTGTTCATTATTATCAACTTTGCATCTCAAGCTAACGTTTCGAGATAGGTTTGTAACAGTTCAATCCACGTGGAATTGACATTACGTTAATAACTTTTTTCTTTCTTCAAAAATTGGAAACAGATCAAGTGAAAGACGAAACCCGAAGAATCATCTTTCAAAACTTGGTAAATAAAGTGAATTTTAACAGAAATAAAACAAATTGTCTAACGAAATCAAAACTTTTGCTAACATTTGGCGCTCGTGGTCCTCACTGGGTTCAAACCCAGTGAGAGCCGATTTAACGCAGTGATACGTAGGCCACTTTAAACAAAAGTTCACAAGCTTATGTAGGACGTTAATCATGTTAGAAGAGGGTAGAAAATCATGTTTAATAGAGAACCGAACTTTGAAATAGCACTCCTGACATTATATATATAATAAAATCCCTTTCGGTAGGCCTACAGGCTGAGGTAGATTTCGAAGTTT
>JAGDQP010052873.1:0-13684 GCA_022664845.1 Lepisma saccharinum | reverse complement strand
TTATATGCATCTTGATTGTAACATGATATACAGGCTGTTTCACGAATAGGGGTTGTCAATAGGGAATAAAGGGGGTTACATTTTGCAACTCTGCCTTCAGATGCGTAATCAGCGACCCAAAAAAACCGAGTACAGATTTTGAGATCATTTACTTGACTTTTTTTACTTTTGACCAGTTTATTTGGAATCGGCCTCACTGTTCGCCAGCTGCACAAGTGAAGCCAGATGATGAAGATACGAATTGTATATTCTGCGACAGGATATTCTCTGAACACACAGATAAGTAAACCTATTGGTTATATATATCGTATGTTTGACGTGAACACATAAAGAATGCGCTGGTCCAGTAAAAGGAGGACTATCTCTGACTTTTGTAAATGTACAATTATCATCACTGTATCACTCTTGAACATTATTTTGAACTGTTAAAATTTATTCTTAATTATTTAAGGTAACTTTAAAGGGTAGCCCATATTTAGAGCAGAGCAGTGTTTCAAAAGTCAGGATTATGGCATCTCTGTAAAATATGTGTCTAATGTCATAGTCATGGATTTCTAATCTAACTTTGCAACTACATTGTAAAGCAAACATATCTCAGACATATTTGCAGTTGTTGTTTAGTACAATCCTTGGAAAATTTTTGAGATATTCGTAAAATAAAAGTGGTACTGGTAGCCCGTATTTTGACCTTCTGCTCTACTGAGGAACGCAACTAAAGGCATGGTTGAGGGGGAAAGAAGAAGAGAAAGAAGACCAATCTAACTCCTTGACAATATTAAGGATGATAAATCTATGTTGAGTTGAAAAGGGAAGCGCAAGATCGTTATGAATGAAGAAGGCATAACTTGAAGGACCTCCCGATGTCAGCAGAATGCTTATGATCATGATGAGCACATCTCAGAGCGACAGGTATGAGTAAACTGTGCCATAACAAATATTGTTAACAAAGTTTCAACTGAAGGTGTGCATTGTGACCCCAAAGACAAACATTGTAACATACGATAATAAGACATAGAGACAACAAGTGTCTAAGTTTCACAATTTTAGTTTGACTCTTTGTTGAGACAATCATGGATTGATCAATTCACGTGTATATTCTTACCTGCTATATCTCGCTAGCCTCCTGATGAAACTTTGCGGGTCACATTTTTTAGGAACACTGCTTTCAGCAAGAAGTTGATGTGGTCAGTTTTATCCTTTCGGAAGTTACTTCTACGCCAGTGATTTCACAGGCAATCTGCTACACGTTGGTTCATCTATCAGCAAAAGATGTTGGCAGCTTCGCAGGTCTAAAAATTCTATTAGGCTCCGTAAAGGGCAATTTAGGTGTCAAAGAGTCAGATCCTAAAAGTAAAAAAAAAAAAAGCATTTTAGGAACTTCTTCGTCCCGAACCAAACATAATAATGAGTATGTATAAACAGATTTACCAAAGCCCCCAAAATCACGAAGTTGGTTTATAAGATCAAAACTAAAGAAAATCGATGTCTCAATAGGGGCTTAAAAATCCTCTGTTCGGTTTGTCCATGCACTTTTTACCGCATCAAAATTCCATTTTAATACCGTCAACTGGGGTAATTTTGGACACTAAAATATTTCTTTGCTGACATTTTTATGTTGTGTGTCACATCAAGTTAAAATTTTATCTCTTACACCAAATTGTATACATTTTATAGTGATGTTAATGTTATTTCTGAATCCATGTGGTAAATACAAGAATTTAAATCCCATGTAGATATACACAAAGTTGTACCTGCAAAGATGCTTTCGGACCTCATGGCTGGGGTATTCTGTTCGTAAATATGCCTTAAACACATGAAATTAAGAGAAGATCGTTTCCTTTTATTGATGGCTAAATCATGAAAATCAGTTGATACATAACAGAATTATTCATATTTTTTAGTGTACGTTACGTACGAACAGTGGCTGCTAACTTTAAGTTACAATTGAAGGGATTAGCGAGAAAAGGGGTCATCCCGCTACTCTGCGAAACTGAGTTAGCTATGTAACATGTAAGCACACCATCTGGTATCTGTTAGTGGAACTAATTAAGCCTAACAATACCCTTTATGCATGTCTTCAAATTAAGAAAATAATGAAACACAGAAACATTAAGTGGTCATTCCATGACAAATCATCCGATTTTAGAAATATCGTTTGCATCACCATTTTAGAAAAAAAATTCCTATGTGAGTTCCTACCTATCTGAAGATATCACAACCACTTTTGAAATGCAAATATTACGGCCTTATTTCAGCCTGGGCGACCATGTTTACTACATGGCGGGTGGCGTTTCTTACTCCCGTAAACACTTACAGACAGAAACCAGAAGAGATAGAGAGCTGAATCAAAACCATTGTGTAGCTTCGGAAGTGTACTTTCAAGATATGGAATCACCTTTTCTCAAAATGAATTCTTTTATTCCAAAAAGTTGGTTGAAAATGAGTAACGAATTGTATAAAATTTAATCTTTTTTGGCGAGCGAGTTCAGTATAAGTCTGCAAATGTTTGTAGTATTTAAATCTATCAACCGAGAGTCTGCATGCAAAATATCATGGCCCTAAATAACACCCTTTTTTCTACGGGGATTCCAACAGTGCTCTTTGCGAAAAATGTCGACTTTCGGGCTTAAATATCTCAGTTTGGTTCCCACGAAAAAAACTGAAATTTGAGCTCAAAGAAGCTGTCTAGTGCCTACATGTATACAGGAGCAAAAAACGCTATCCGGCATGCTGGAAATAAACCCGGGAGAAATAAGGGCGTAATATTATTTTAAGTGATGCTGAAACATGTAGAAACTCATGTACAAAAAGATCAGATTTTCTAAAATAATGATACAATCTGTGTTGGATGATTTGACGTGGAATGACCCCTGAGAAACTATAATGCTGTACATACATCGGGATACTACAGAAGTTAAAAACAATAGCATATTGTTTCTCTTTCATAGCTGAAGTGTGAGTTAAATGAACAATGGAGATATAAATAAAACAAAAACATATTGCCTTCACATTACACTTCGGAAATACTTGAACACCTACTTGATACTTCGGAAATACGATTCCCTGCATCCCGTTGTACAGTTACGTGAGAAAGGTTTTCTACGGTTCCTTGTGTTAAAGTAAATACCTGATTACTTTGATTACGCTTTGTATGTGTCTTTTTTGTCCTTTCGGTCAACCTTTTCTTTCGATAATTTACTCTTAGTCTGTTTTGCTCGACTACTAACACATCTTGGATTAACGTATGAACGTCCCTATATTCATTTAAACCGATCCTATCTAGAAAATATGGTAATAAACCTAATTTTATTTGTTCGGCTATCGCACTTTCTGATAGTGGGTTTTCCATGTTAGATGCCAAAATTTCTTTGTCGAGTATGTACCGCATAATAGATTCATTTTTTTCCTTGCACTCTGTCCTTGAACAAAGAATAAAACTGATCTTTGATCACGACCTTACCGAACAATTTGATGAGATATCCTTTTTAATCTGAATAAGTCAATGACTGAATGTGAGGCTTTGCTAGTTGTAGTTCAAGTTTCTGCCTTGCAGAACCTACAAATGTTACCGGAAGTATTTGTCGTAATCTACTTTCTGACCATAACAACAATAGTTGTAAACCTTCTAACGTCCTAAAATGAGCCTCAATATCATGTTGCGATTCGTCAAATTTCGGAAAGTCTAGATTTACTGAAAAGTGGTTTATTGTTTGGTTGTTGTCCATTTTGATATCTTCCTTGCTAAACCCTAACTGAAATATATATATATTTACCTGAAACTTATATCTACACAATATATATTTGTACTGCTAAATAATATGTTTACGTATTTCGTTACATCCAGATGTAGGTGCTTGTCGGTACAGTTTCGCTGGGTCATTCAAGAATTGTTGCTTCATTTCATTATATTTGCTTTGTGTTTTGTTAAAATATTCCTGTTTCATAAATTATATAGTTTCTTTGATACTTTGAAAGGTATGACTACCTACTTTTTTTAATTTTAATTACTGGATTAGCTTGATACTTTAATGCGCTAACTTTGTATAACGTATCCTAACAAATATATTATATTTTGGGTCAAGTTACTCGTTAACTTTACACATTTTACTAAATGGGCACTAGTCTGCTACCTTCATCAACCAAATAGATAAAGTACTTAACCTAGCTTTATTATTTTGGGAATAATACTAAATATTTGGATTGTTACATGTTTTAAACTTAATAACGAACCTTATTACATGTAGTTTGCTTAATAAATATTTAGCCTTTCCAGTGATCGTATTAAAAAATCAACTCAAAATAATGGGTGGGATCGTTACTAAAATTGGGGTCTTGTTTTAACTTCAAATGAACATCAAGCCCTGCGACCTACCAACACCTTGTAGTGGTGGGCGTCTAATAAACATTGGCTTTTTTGGGATCGTTTTATTGTTTGAAATTTGTCTTTCAATCTCCGGCGCTTCCGTCATCTTGTAGTCCTCGTTTCGTCGGCTTAAAATGCGTCTATTTGTCTGTGATCGGCTGCAGAGCTGAACAGTGTAAGGGCGAAGCCAACGGTACCTGTGCCGATCCAGGTCGCCGAACTGACTACTATCAAAATAGAGTCACATTACTTGTTTGCTTACTTAATATGTATGGCATTGGTCTTACTAATTAAATAAAACGTTTTGATTTCGTATATTCGTGTAATGTTGCCAAACTCAGTTTTATTATTAATTTATATTTCGTTGTACAAACTTCTACCTACATTTATTAAACTTTACTGAAAATTACGTCGAAATAATTTTGAGTGACGTCTGGCAATTATGTGACCCTTTAGAAAGTACAGATTGACTTGGCACTTACTTGCAAACTGATGATCGTTCCATCGTCGCAAACGAGACACGCGTATTCGAGTCTCGGTTGTCGTACACTTTTTCACTATCCAAAAGTTGGCGCTTACGCTCTCGGTCTTAAAATCCGAATCCTCTTTTCTCCTCCACTCGTCATCTCTCTTTACATCATTTCCAAATTCCGCGAACGTTGCTTTCTTACCTTCCTGGTTTGGTTCACTCTCCTGGCTCTTTCCATAAGCGTGAATTAATCCAGGAAGTTCAGCTATTGTTTGCTTCGGTCATCAGCTTGCATGTACGTAAGAGGGAAACACACTTGCCAGGTCTTTGTCAACGAATTAATGAAATTCTTTACATTATTGTGTATTGACTGTGTGGTGCATATACCTTGACGATACAAATAATGATTTTAATATCCCGACACCTAATATAATGAATAAATACATATACTCTTAAAATTGATATCATAGTCCCACTTTACCAATATACACGGAGATATACAGGAATTGTGAAACAATTAGTGGAAACATTCATGAACCTTTCATACTAAAATCGTAAACCTTCTAAACTTTGCACACACTTTTCCTCTACCTCTTTTTAATAAATGCACTAATATAACTTCAATTGAAATAACGAGATTTGAATCAATTTTCCAAACTTCAAGAAAATTTTGCTAATTGATTGAATTTTATTAAGGGTCTTTAGGCATCTAAGTCTCAGGCCGGGATAGGAGGGGAAAGGATTCGGAAAGGTGTCGGCCAGGGCCTATGTTGAAGGTGCCAACACAACATTGCCTGGTGTGACTGAGGTAAAACCTGGGAAAATCTTAGTCAGGATGGTCGGCTCAAACCAACGACGTCCCCAATGCTACGCCAACACTCTACGACTGAGCAAATCTAAACTTAGAGACTTAAATATAGTTTACAATAGAGAATGATTTTCACTGATTGATATGGTGCTTGGGATCCTCGGTTGGATTCCTGCTCATGCCATGTGGGCTTTGTGGTGGACAAAAACAATGTTTCTCCCGATTCTTCCCGCTTTCTTCATTCCATTCATTTTTCCATCACCTTCCCTCCGGCTTGACACAAAGTTCCCTAAAGGCGTTAAAATTAAATTCAAATTCACCACATTCAGCTTACAACTGGTTTGAACCTGGCGACCGAACTCCCTTTCCCTTAATCCGCGCAAAAGAAGAAAGTCATAGACCTCCATGTAATCAGAATTCCAATCCGAGGAACTTTGATACAGAAAGAATATAAAAGTAGCAATTTTTAATCTCACAAGAGCATTTCACACTACAATACACTCAAAGTAACCCAGAGAAAATATAGTAATGCCCAAGGTAAACCCCAATTAGCAGACAAAATGTGATGGTTGTAAAATGATGGTAAAATTGCTAACAATTGTTTATAAGGCCTGACTTTCGCATGTTCAACTAAAACAAAAATATGTATCAATCTCCCAATTTTGGCATCACAGGGTCACACGGCACCTCTCATATTGGAAACAATTTTTTGACTGAAAAAAAAGCATTTTAAAAATATTTATTTTTTATTTTTTATCTGTAACAATATGAATAAACAACAAATTCTCATGTTCAGTGATATTTACACCCTACATTGGCACAACAACTTCGACGTGAATGATTCACGAACCAACCAGTAAAGCTAGTCAAATCTTCTATGTCAAATTTGCCCTAAGTTACCCCGAGCTAGGGCTGTTCCGATAATCGAGTAATCGATAACAATTCGATAAAATTTCAAAACCGTTCCGTAGATAAAGAATTTTAATATTATCGAATTATCGAACTTTCGAGACTCTCGAAGTGTTCAAGACACTCGAAGTGTTCGAGAGTGTCAAATTGTTTGAAAGCAGCAAATACTGAAACATTTCAATATGATCGCATTTATCGACTCGTTTGAATATTTCGAAAAGTTCGGGATTATCGGAGTGTTTGGAAGAAATAAATGCATTCGAGGTTATCATAGTTGTACGTACATACTATATGCAGGGTGTTCATTTTAAAAGTTGCCTCCCTTGAAATGAAGTCAAAGAAAAGTTTTTTTTCCCCACAGGTCTTTAACACCAATGTTTATGAACACAAAGGGAAAAAGATAATCCGGTTGTTGGCAGGTTTGTGCGTGCGTGGAGGGGTTTATCCAAGGGCGGACCGTGGTTTCAGACCAAGAATTGTCCAGCGCAAGCGTAGAAGAGCGCAAGCGTAGAAGAGCGCAAGCGTAGAAGAGCGCGATGACGTAGAAGAAAACAGGTTGGTGACTCACCGACTGAACAGCAAACCTTATTTCCAATTTCCATAGGTTTTTGTTCAATAACGTACTCTGGAATGCATTTTTTAAAGGGAAGATTTATATGAGTGTGTGCGTTTCTATAACTGTTGCGTATATATTCGTATGAAAAAGTAACAATCACGTCCCACACCTGTCTGTGTAGCGATATGAAGTCATTTCTGAGTGAAAAAAGAAAATAATGTGAACAACTCAAGTAAGACTTAGAAGAATGGTATGCAGGGAATAAAAACATTCCAATATTTACAGAAAAATAATGTGAACAACTCAAGTATGACTCAGAAGAATGGTATGTATGGAATAGAACTTTCCAATATTTACAAAGAACAATTGGTATTGTAATAGCAAGGTAAAGTTGAATTGCCAATTTTCCTACTTAAATAAACTAAGATTGTGATCAACCCAGTTCATTAAGTCTCCTTAATAACTTTTGTCTTCCACCCCTGCCACATTTGAGTTCTTTGGCGAAGTCAATGTTAACTACATATGCGCTCTACTGCAGTTTATACAGGGTGAACCCAAAAACCTCCCACATTTGAAAGGCTAATAAAACAAAAAGTATTGCTGATAGAAACTTGTTTATTAGAAAATATAAAAGAGAATTGAAAACAGTTTGTAATGACTAAGGTTCGGAAAGCGTCTGGTAACTATTTATGTTTTGAAAATTACATCTGGTAAGTTCTTAGAAATTCACATTTACCGTGAATGTTGCACCCTCTTGTTCAAAGAAAAATTACAACCAATAATGCCATCTCTGTAAATTTCACAAAACGAGTCACGTTATCAGAGTGCAATGGTCTTTCGTGCAGGATTCTGGGGTTATGATCAGACCAATGGCGGAATTTTTGTTTGTTTACATAACCACTTACGTGAAAATTTGCTTCATTACTAATCCAAGTTACCTTAAATCCAAGGTTTACGCACATCGGTCCCACACTCTATGACCTCAAGAGATTAATTCAAGAGAAGGTATCAGCTATTCCACAAGATATGACACGTCGAATGATAATAAACTTCAGACTTCAAAGATGTTTGCAAATGTGTATTGGTAAGAATGAACAAATTTATCTGACGTAGTTTTCAAAACATAAACACTTACCAGATGCTTTTCGAACCTTAGTCATTACAAACTGTTTTAATTCCTCTTTCATATTTTTCAATAAGCAAGTTTCTATCTGCAATACTTTTTGTTTTATTAGCCTTTCAAATGTGGGAGGATTTCGGGGGTCACCCTGTATGTGAATTGTATGTAGTTATTACGGGTGCGGGTATTACAACCTTCTTGTCTCATTCTGATTAATTGATTCAATTATTTCAGCAGATCACCGGTAGAGCATTGGCGTTGTATTCGGGAGGTCGTGGGTTCGAAACCTAGCGGGCTACCATCCTGACTGAGGAATTTTGCTCCGTCACACCAGGCAAATGCCGGGATGGCACCTTCAACATAGGCCCTGGCCGATACCTTCCCGAATCCTTTCCCCTCCGATAATGATGATGATGATGGTGGTTTGCAAGGCTCTGTGCCGAATTCAGCCCGTGACATGTGAGAAATGAGATGAACAAATGCCGTGTGTGAAGCGAGTTGTGTTCTCGTGTTTTCTTTGCTTTTACTAATTAACATTTCACCACTCATTCTCATCCCACAACTTCACGTTCGTAGATCTAATTGTGGGGGGAAATTGTGCTTTCCGTTTAAATGTCTAAAGGAGCGTCCCTTTCAAACATGAGAAAAATGTTTGAGTTTCGTTCATTGGGTGTCTTGTCGAATTTGAATTTGAATTGTATTTATGGCCTTTAGGCATATGAGGCTCAGGCTAAGATAGGGGAGGGGAAAGGAGTCGGGAAGGTGTCGGCCAGGGCCTATGTTGAAGGTGCCATCTCGGCTTTTGCCTGGTGTGACTGAGGAAAAACCCTGGAAATAACTCAGTCAGGAAGGTCGGCCGCTTGGATCGAACACAGGATCTCCCGAAGAGTACGCCAAAGCTCTACCACTGAGCTACGGCAGCTCGGTGGTATCATGTCAATTGTGATAAATATGACTTGTGTTGAAGCTACTAGAACCAAGAATATACAGAAGAAAAAATTCACGGTCTATTTACTTGAAATTTGTTTATTAATCAGACCATGAATAATACCAATGATAATAACATAACAAGCAAGAATGAGGGCACGGAAGAAATGAAAAGTCGATTATTATCGGGCAACTCATATTTATACTCTGCTCAGATACCTCGCGATTAATATCCAGAAAGTTGCACTTTGTAGTATACAGAACTGTTCTCCATCTATTATACTCGATGGTTGCGAAAGTTGGACTACGTCTCTTGCAAATGACTATAGGTTACGTGTGGTTGAAAATAAATAAAATAGTTAGAAAGTTATACGGGTGTAAATCGGAACGAGATGACCAGAGAATGGAGGAGCATAATGAAAATTTCCATGCAATATATGATTTACTCGATATCATAAGAATGGAATCATGTGGCTCGGATGGGGGAAGATAGATGATCTTTCTATAATCCGAACGTAAGGAGGTTGTTGGGAACCGAGAAATCATGGAGGGACAATATTAGAAGGGATCTTCGAGAGGTAGATGTTCATGATTAAACTTGGCCTAATTTTGTCCATGATAGAATCCAATTGGAACATTTGTTACTGCGGCGATAAACTTTCGAGTTCTGTGAACCATAGAGTTAGTTACTTAATAATGAGAGTGACATAATCTTTAAAAGCGGTATAAGCAAATACAATTCTTATAGTTATGAAAAATCGTAGAGAACGACTTGTTACTATAAACAGAACAGCAGAGAGTTTCGCTCTGCCTAGTGGTCGCATGTATCAAACAACTTTACTGACAATAACAAGTTCAAATAATTCTTAGAACACGAATGGAAAAGGACATCAAGAGGTTTAGCGCACTCGCTTTCTGTGTGCATGGTAACGAGTTCAATTTCCGCCTGGGTCCATTGAACCGAGTGGTCCACAGTCCACTTTAGCAAAAACATAGAGGCTCACAGCTCCTTTCGGACTGTAATAGCAATTCACTCTCACAAACGAAAAGAGATGTAATAGGCACTGTTCCATGAACGTTATTTTACTCAGAACAACCAAACATAAACTCGGTTCTGCAGAAATGCGTTGAATGAATTTGAATTTTATTTATGGCCTTTAGGCATCTAAGGCTCAGGCTGGGATAAAGGAAGGGAAAGGATTCGAGTAAGTGTCCTATATTGAAGGTGCAATCCCGGCATTTGTCTGGTGTGACAGTAAAATCCCTGGAAAAACCTCAGTCAGGATGATCGGCCGCTGGGATCGAACCCACGACCTCCCGAATACTACGCCAACGTTCTACCGCTGAGCTGCGGCAGCTCGGCACAGAACTGGAGTTCTATGGAGCTCTAAAAGGCATGGATCCAGATTTACGCGCTCCAAAGATGACTGTGCTAACGGTCTATAACTAACCAAGAGTCGACATTGTCAGTATTAACATATAACAACATCTACGTATTTGCACGAAATCAACACAACTTATTTGCGATATTATTGTGACATGTAAACTATAGTAATGGTAGTTTTTGGATTTTCCTTAAAAAATACGCTTAATAATATAATAAGTTACCCGATTGACAACAGGTATCGCAAATCACTTTGTAATCATGACATGTCAGATTCGATGCTCTTTGGGGACAAAAGGGAATCAGAGTCAATGTAAATCCCTCGTTCTTTGAACGCTACCTTCCTCCCATGCAAGGTTAGGACAAAATATTATCTGTCCACCAGGACCACGGACCTTTGGCTTATATACCTGTTTCAGTCCAGAACTAACCATTTTCATACTAGAAGAGCATTGTATACTGCTGAAAGATGTTTTTTTACTATCAACATATCTCCAGGCCTACAAAAGAAGTTCAAGTATGCAATGCCATGTTACATCTAAACGCAAACCTTACGCAGACGATAAAAGTTGTTGAGGTTATACAGAAGTGTGTTATAAAAGAAAGAGGGCGCCACATGCAAGTCACAATTGTACACCTGAATTGAAAAACATCATAAGTCCCAAGGAGTATATTTTTCAGGAGGAACGACAAACAGTTGAACATCATATGTTCACCCAAAAATACTTGAGAGCACCCCCAACTTTAAAAATGTTTCGGTCAAATATCGAAAGAAACCGTGAAAAAATTCACTTACACCATCCTAACTGACTTTACAGTCCCACATTGAAAATACTGGCGTAATTCCCGCCTTTTTATCTCTGAGAACTTGCGATGATTGCTCAGGATTAGGTCTACTGGTAAGCCGAGAAAGTAAATAGGGTAAGAACCACTGCTTGATTTTACACCAAATCTATGATATTCAACACCGGATTTAAACGGAATACTCCTGTGCTATGTGTGTAGTTAAGTTATCATCCGGGAAATCTTCAGTAAACATGACGGGCAGCGGGACACACCAATTCGAAGACATTAGCCACTAGACCACAGGGTCAGGATAGCACGGTTTACCCTTTTAATGCTTATACGATTTATTCAAGTATCAGCATTTCGGGAACTTTGAGGTTTTCCTAGGTGGCTGTAAGTTTGTAAAATATTTTTGTCAGTAAGCCAGAACCATGCAATTTTATGATTTCTGAATTATTTACACTTGACAGGAATCGTTGAATTTGAATTTAATTTTTAAGTCATTTAGCAGACAACATTGGCTCATGCTGGACGCATGATGATGGAATGAAGAAGTGAGAGGAAACGGGAGAACCCAGAGAGAACCCATGCACGCGTTGTTTGGCCACCAACAAGGGCATATGGTATGAGCAAGGATCGAACCGACGACCCACAACACCAGAGCTGAGCTCTACCGCAACTTCTAAAGTTAAACGATTACACGCGTGACGGTGATTTGATTTCTGTAAATTATCCAAATCCCAGTTCTATTTTCATTTATATTTGCTATTATACTATTTACTGTTTGGTCAATTTTCAGTTACTTATTCTGGAGCCCGATTATATATCGTATTTGCGAAATCTGTTTAAGCAACGCAAGGCAATTTCATTGACTAGAAGTTGCTACGCGTTTGCCGTGAGCTTGGCGACGGAATTAAATATTGTACTTAGTACGGCTTCACAAAGGGAAATTTGCGTCTTTTTATGGCAAACTCACAGCAAACATTATATATGTTTTAGCCAATAGGCAGCTTCGTTACAAACATTCGATACAGACTGGCAGCCAATCAGACACTTCTAAAGCGCTCACGTGGTGTAAACAAGGAAAATGGCGTCTGTTTTTAAAGATATTTCTGAATTATGTTAGTGTTTTAATAAAGATGTTCTCACGTAGCATTATAATGCAGATTTACAGCATTTTAATAATCACTGAAAATGTGACGGTGATCGATATTTATTTAGATACTCCTCAGACTCAATCAATTGGTAAGAATATCTTAAGTGATTTACATTAGAGTAGTTTTAGCTTATCTAAAGATATATTATTTACTCGGTTTATATAATAATATGTTAGGATAGCGTAGGCCATTATGGAGTCTAGAGGAGTATCTAAAGTTTTTTCCTGAAGGAATACTAGCTACTAAACCAAAGGTTATTAAAACTATTTCCAATTTATCACCCACAAACAGAAAAGTTCCCCTGCCCTTCAAATACATGCAATTACGTTTTCTCCTGTTAAAAAGTCAACCTTTGCATTTATATACTCGTTCTACATGAGCAATATACCCTTTCTCTTCTCGGTTCAGCTTTAATTTGTACACCGTTTCGGTACCTGTACGGTAAAGATTATGATATCAGACGCTCCATATATGTAGCAATAAGAGGCTAGAATTTCAAATAACAACACATTAAATTCACGTGTATAAAAGAAATTCGGTTTGCTATTTTGAAACGGAACTGAACCTAAACTTAAATCAGTACTGCGTCAGCAGGATCAGTTATCGTAACCACTCATTTAAGTGGTCTTACAAGTGATCAACATCCCAATATGATTAATCGTTTTAAAACTCGAGCGTCAATCGATTCCGATTCAATATTTCAATCTCTCAATGAAGTCAGCTCAAACTGTTTCGGAATTGTTACAAAAATCACGAAGAGTATATCGAACGAGCTAGCTTTTTTCTTATATAACAAGACAATACTTTGAATCACTCATATCATTGCTAGGGGTAACAAAACTTGCCTAAAGAAATTTAGTTCTGAATATCTGCTGGTTGATAACTTTTTGTTTTAATAGACGCCACGAAAAGTTTTCACTTTCCGGTTGCTGAGTTAATCACGAAATAATTCTTACAATTAGGTACTCGAGTTGTATGGCTTCGAATATATTTCACAGTGACTTCCTCATTTCGGATACGTAGAATGCAGAATGTAGTGCAAAATCAATGGGTAATGTGAGTTCAAGGACGTAATGTAGAAGGGCGTATGCGTCCTTGCATTCGCATCACCCTTTGCTTTTATATCACACTGCATTCTACGCATTTGAAATAATGAAAGTAACAACGTTTTAATAACACAGAACGCCATATTACGGAAGTATCTA
>JAGDQP010052872.1:3386-13684 GCA_022664845.1 Lepisma saccharinum | reverse complement strand
TTCTTGTAATGTATGTCACAAGTAAACTTTCCAGTTGTCTTGAATAATTCATCTGAAACAGTTCACTCGATTCCTAAGCTTCTGAATGTTGTGACATATTTTGTGCTGTTCAAGTTTTTTTTTATCTTTCCTTGTCCTGCAAATGCACTTACGAAGTCACAGCCTGACCTGAATGGAACCTTATTACAGCTGATACTACTTCTTAATCTAATAATCTACTACTTATCTCTAAAATTTCTGAGATACTTTGGCCAATATCAAGTACATTCAGTTAGTTTCTAACACCTTTCATAATTTATTTACTTACCTTAACCTGTTTGTAAAGTACAACAGAAAACCAAACTTTTTATTAGTAGTGATTTCTTAGGTCCAGATTATCGGATATTCTTCTAATAAAAGTATATATTGGAAGCAGCATCATTTGAATTTGCATTTAATTTTAAGACCTTTAGGCAACTTTGGCTCAGGCCCGATGGATGATAAGATTAAACTGGGAGGAAATGGAAGAACCCAGAGAAATACGCGGTCCACCACAAAGTTCATGTAGCATGAACAGAGGTCGAACCGCACATAGTGAGCGCAGACTCGACTCGACTCGAGCACATAGTGAGCGCCGACTCGACTCGAGCAGTTGTGACCACTGACTCGACTCGACTCGAGTAGGTACTGAGCACCGACTCGACTCGAGTCTGACCGAGTCATGACTCGAGTCGAGCGAGTCGTTGACATCGAAAAAACTTGAAGTTTTTTTTAAAGAAATTCTTTTCTTAATCAATTCGTACTAAAAAGTAAAATAATAATAATAATAATTTTATTTATGCATGACTGAAAAGAAAAGAATGGGGTGCGTCATTTCAAGAATTTATGAAGTGATTTTATATGAGAGGCTTTTCTGTGCTTTTCTTGTTAGGCATGCATAAACATTATTTTCCTTTTTAGTACGAATTGATTAAGAAAAGAATGTCTTTAAGAAGTGTTTATTATTTTGTTATGTTAATTTAGTTTCACAATTTGCTCTTTCTTTTCTACTAACTTTGGAAATAATGATACTAGAAAGCATGATAGTCGACGTGAAGTTAGTTTATTGATCTTCTTGGCAAAGTAATTTGTTGTTCTAAGTGTTCTCGAATAACTGAACAAGTAGAAACCGAGATAGCTGTGTATAAATTATGAGGTAAGATAACTTTGCATTACTATGACATCGGCCACTGACTACTTTTCAGACGGTTATGTCAATCCGCTCGGCTCGAGCGGCGAGTCTAACGCTCGAGTCGAGTCGTCGCTCGATCTCGACTTACTGTAACGGAGTCGCAAGGTGAGTCTCTCTGAGCAGCGACTCGACTCGACTCGAGCACATAGTGAGCGCCGACTCGAACATATAGTGAGTTCCGACTCGACTCGAGCAGTTCTGAGTACCGACTCGACTCGAGCACCTACTGAGCGCTGACTCGACTCGAGCACCTACTGAGCGCTGATTCGACTCGAGCACATACTGAACGCCGACTCGGCTCGACTCGAGCATATAGTGAATTCCGACTCGAGCAGTTCTGAGTACTGACTTGACTCGAGCACATAGTGAGCGCCGACTCGACTCGACTCGAGCACATAGTGAGCGCCGACTTGACTCGACTCGAGCACATAGTGAGCGCCGACTCGACTCGAGCACATAGTGAGCACCGACTTGACTCGACTCAAGCAGTTGTGAGCACCGACTCGAGTAGGTACTGAGCACCGACTCGACTCGAGTCTGACCGAGTCGAGCGAGTCCTTGACATCCCTATGTCGGTACCACGGATAGTTACCGTAAATATTAAAAAGTGATTCAGATTCCAGGAAAATTAAGGTATGTAATAATTGTTCCTAAAATAAATATTACTGTAATACGGTTTACTGTAAAGCATCTACAGAAAAGTAACAACTATTAATTTCAAGGTCAATTTTATTTATCATGTTCTCGTCCTTTATATAGATCCTTTAAGAATTTAAACGTTTTATTTTAGTTTTTCACACTAGGTTGAAGGCAAAGTTAGAGGATAGACCTGTGTGCCTTAACAAATGAGTGGAGTATTTGTATGTGCCGAAAAAAAAAACAGTCTCTAAACAAGTTTTGTCATATGTCAATCCATCAGCACGAGCCTCTCATAGCCAAAAACCTGTTTTTCTACTATACTTCTACGGGGTCGGGATGAAGTCTGTAATGAGGTTCCCTTTCTTTTTACAGATTTGGAAAGGATCACAGATATCCGTCATAGAACGCAATAACTTCCCCCTTCCTTCTTATCCACCGCAAAGCGTGTTTGTAGGTGGGAGGAGGGAAAGACTTTATTATCAAGGCCATGTGCCATGCGAGTCGATCAGCCAATAAGCAGACAGGAGGGAAGTGGCGGGAATTTTGACATGGTTTGAGATCTCGTCACCACACAGTGTTGAGGTAAAACCTAGAAAAGAGCTATCCACGCCATCTGCCGGTGAGAGACTAAACTTCTTGAAAGACCGAAAATATAGTGCAGGCTATTTAAAGCTTTGGGTAAACATCTGGAATAATTTATCTGTGATATTACTTTTTTCTTAAGTTTACAAGCAGGTGGGGATAGATAAAATATTCACTGAGCTTGTTGATTTAAAAGAAAATGAATCAGATATTAATAATGAAAGTTTAATAAACTCTGAAAGTTTAAATAAAAATCATGTCCTTAGTTTGGAATGTTTATTAGTTTTTCTAAACCAATTTATAAGTTGTTTTATGTGGTAAATTTACAATGTTCTTATTTCAGTCTTTTTATCCCCTCCCAATAACTTGTTTTTACTTAGCGAAGTATTTCCAACATGTTTAATACCTCTTTATGCTCTTTTAAAGAACAGAGAGATTGGAGCTGAGCACAACTACTAACTAGAGTAGTATTAAACAATTGAGCGGTTCTTAAAATATAGTTTTCTTACTTTAATATATTACTTAGCTGATGACTTAATTTTAAAAATACTTAATAAGGTGAATAGAAACTTACATTCTTTAATATTTAATAACGTTTTAACTCTTTTTTACCTATTTTTCTACACTTTGTAGTTTTAGAACTTTACACCATTTGTTTTCTTTTAGAAACGAGTGTAGATAACACTTTTTGTTTTCTAGCTCACATTGCTTTAAAAGTGTGTAGATAGCAATTTTTTGTTTTCTAACTAAAGAAATTAAATATGTTTTGTTATTACACTCTATAAAAATCTAATTTATATTTTATATTTGAGAAAAGACTGATTTTAGTGTTTACAACTTTCATTCCTAGTTTTTTTTCTAAAAAGAAAAGTTTTCATACCTTAAAAATATCATTCTAAATCCATAAAAATGTAGACGTCATTTGCAACTTGTAAGAAAAGAGTTATGCTTAAGTTCGAAATATAACTTGCACAAAGTTAATTTTTACTCATAACTTTACTAGGAAAATGTTCTCATACTTTTAAAATTGTTTGATAGAACAGTTTACACTATCTAAACTCTTACACAAAGTAAAATACCTTTCAGAACTTTTAAGTAACAGAAGGTAAAATGTCATTTCCATCTTGTAAGAAAAAATGTTAACTTTAAGTTTCATTTAATTTTCACCTCCAAATTTACAACAAAAATTTCTCGTACTTTTAAAATATTTGCTAGAAATTATGTTTAGAATTTACAGTTTGTAAAAACTTACACGAAGTAAAATATCCTCATAACTTTTAAGTTACACAAGATAGAAATCTCATTTGTAACTTGTAAAAAAAGTTATGTTTAGCTTTTCACTTGTAACTCATTAAAACATAAATTTATTACACATAACTTTATAACAAGAAAGTTTCTCCTACTTTTATAATGTTTGCTTGTTTCTTAAAAATTATCCATACAATTTACAGTTTGAAAACTACATAAAGTAAAATGTCACAACTTTTCAATCCCACAAATTAAAAAAAATATATTATTCACAAATTTGTAATAATAACTAACTTTTCAACTTCAGTTTTTAGTTTTAGAAAATGATTTTCTTTACTTATTTTATTTTCTTTTGTAAAATAAGTTGTAAACAAATAATATTCCAATTCTTACTTTAACTTTATAAAGAAAATATATTTTTCTAGTTTATAAATAAAACGTATTCCCAACTTTGTAAGAACAAATGTTTTTCCTACATTAAAGATGTGAAAGAAGAAACATAATTTCTAAGTTCCATAGAAATGTTTATAGGGTGCGAACAATAAAATTTTACGTTATAAGTTCAAGTTATGACTTCAATGTCCTATCAAAGCTTGGCTAAAAAAGATGCTCTCCAAGATGTTTCTGTTTAAATTAATTAGGAAATAGAAATAATTACAATAGTTATATTTACAAAGTAATATCTTAGCAAATAACTCAAACTATATGACTGTTAGTTGAGCATTGATAGTTTCGCAATTCATTGTAAATTAGAACACATAAACGTCAATACAAGGACATCAAGTGATTATAATGATCTAAGCTTTGTTCCTAATGCTTGCCAAATCAATCCGAGAAAGTTACAAAGCGAATTTAACAATAACATTTTAACAAACACGATTTTAACATACATGGTCTCACTGGTACAACTAGACTCGGAATGAAATGAATGAACTCAACTCGATTTGCGGTGAAAGTACTACAGCGAATTACTGTTGAGAGCATCAAATTCGCAGCACCACAATTTTGAGAGTGGTACTATTAAAATGAAACTTCTGGTATTTTATGTTAGTTATTTATTACAAGATCAGACAAGACAGGCGCAATAGGATATCTTTTGCGGCTCAATTCAATCAGTTCCTCAATACTTCATTGAATAACGTTAGTAATATAAACGCATTGTACATAAATATGCATTCCATTGTAGGGCATTGTTACAGGTAAAATTGTTGATCACCCTGCAACGATTCTTTCAATTTGACTACAACTTATAAGGATTATATGAAATTCGTGAATTTCTGCTGCAACCTACGTAAAGGAAGTATGTTAATGCGATTGTAGTATGTTATTTGTAATCTTAAGCTGATAAAGTTGGAATTGGGCTTTGTTTATCAAATCCAATGCATTTCTTGTAGAATAGAACTCTTGTAAGACGTAGTTCAGGAAATATCTTTGCAAATAACTCAAACGATATGACTGCTAGTTTAGCATTGATAGTTTCGCAATTCATTGTAGAATAGAACACATAAATGTCAAAACAAGGACATCAAGTGATGTCTATGATGTCTATAATGTCAAGTTATAATGATCTAAGCTTTGTTCCTAATGCTTGCCAATTGAAACCGAGAATGTTCCAATGCAAATTTAACTGCAATATTTTAACAAACACGATTTTAACATACATGATCACACTGCTACAACTAGACTCGGAAAGAAATGAATGAACTGTACTCGATTTGCGGTGAAAGTACTACAGCGAATTACCGTTAAGAGCATCAAATTCGCAGCGCTAATAAATTTTCAGAGTGGTGCTATTATAGTGTAACTTCTGGTGTTTTATGTTAGTTTATTATTACATGATCAAGCAAGGCAGGCGCAATAGGATATCGTTTGGGGCTCGAATTGAATCAGCTTCTCAATAGTTCACTGAATAACATTAGTAATATAAACGCAGTGTACAACAATATGCATTCCAATGTAGGGGATTGTTACGGGCGAAAATGTTAATCACCCAGCAACGATTCTTTCAATTTGACTACATCTTATAATGATTATATGAAATTAGCGTATTTCTCCTGGATCCTAAGTAACGGAACTATCTTTATACGATTGTAGTATGTTATTTGTGCTTTTAGCTAATAAAGTTGAAATTGCGTTATGTTTACCAAATGCAATGCATTTTTTGTAGAATAGAACTCTTGTAAGACGTAGTTCATGAAATATCTTTTCAAATAACTCAAACGATATGACTGCTAGTTGAGCTTTGATAGTTTCGCAATTCATTGTAGATTAAAACACATAAATGTTAATACAAGGACATCAAGTGATTATAATGATCTAAGCTTTGATCCTAATGCTTGCCAATTCAAACCGAGAATGTTCCAATGCGAATTGAACTGTAACATTTTAACAAACACGATATTGACATACATGATCACACTGCTAGAACTAGCCTTGGAAAGAAATGAATGAACTCTAATCGATTTTCGGTGAAAGTACTACAGCGCATTACCGTTGAGACCATCAAATTCGCAGAACATCAATTTTCAGAGTGGTGCTAATAAAATGAAACTTATGGTGTTTTATGTTAGTTAATTATTACAAGATCAGACAAGGCAAACGCAATAGGATGTTGTTTTGAGCTCAAAATCAATCAGTTTCTCAATACTTCATTGAATAACGTTAGTAATATAAACGCATTGTACAACAATATGAATTCCATTGTAGGACATTGGTTATTGGAAAATTGTTAATAACCCAGCAACGATTTTTTCAATTTGAATACAACTTATGAAGATTATATGAAATTAGCAAATTTCTGCTGGAACCTAAGTAAATTCACTATCTTAATGCGATTGCAGTATGTTATTTGTGCACTTAAGCTAATAAAATTTAAATTGCGTTTTGTTTACCAAATGCAATGCATTCTTTGTAGAATAGAACTCTTGTAAGACGTAGTTCATGAAATATCTTTTCAAATAACTCAAACGATATGACTGCTAGTTGAGCTTTGATAGTTTCGCAATTCATTGTAGATTAAAACACATAACTATTAATACAAGGACATCAAGTGATTATAATGATCTAAGCTTTGATCCTAATGCTTGCCAATTCAAACCGAGAATGTTCCAATGCGAATTTAACTGTAACATTTTAACAAACACGATATTAACATACATGATCACACTGCTAGAACTAGCCTTGGAAAGAAATGAATGAACTCTATTCGATTTTCGGTGAAAGTACTACTGCGCATTACCGTTGAGACCATCAAATTCGCAACGCTAATCAATTTTCAAAGTGGTACAAATAAAATGAAACTTCTGGTGTTTTATTTTAGTTTATTACTACATGATCAAACAAGACAAACGCAATAGGATATCGTTTTGAGCTCGAAATCAATCTGATTCTCAATACTTGATTGAATAACTTTAGTAATATTAACACATTGTACAACAATATGCATTCCATTGTAGGGCATCGGTTACTGGAAAATTGTTAATCACCCAACAACGATTCTTTCAATTTGACTACAACTTATAAGGATTATATGAATTTAGTGAATTTCTGCTGGAACGTTGGTAAAGGAACTATCTTAATGCGATTGTAGTATGTTATTTGTGATTTTAAGCTAATAAAGTTGAAATTGCGTTTTGTTTAACATATGCAATGCATTTTTTGTAGAATAGAATTCTTGTAAAACGTAGTACATGAAATATCTTGGGAAATAACTCAAACTATATGATTATAGGTTCAGCTTTATTAGTTTCGCACTTCATTGTAGATTAGAACACATAAATGGCAATACAAGGACATCCAGTGATTATAATGATCTACGTTTTGTTCCTAATGCTTGCCAATTCAAACGGATAATGTTACAAAGCGAATTTAACTGTACATTTTAACAAACACAATTAAAACATACATAATCTCACTGGTACAATTAGACTCGGAAAACAATGAATGAACTCTACTCGATTTTCGGTGAAAGTACTACCGCAAATTACCGTTGAGAGCATCAAAATCGCAGCCCTAATCAATTTTCAGAGTGGTACTATTAAAATGGAACTGACGGTGTTCTATGTTAGTTATTTATTACATAATCAGACAAGACAAACGCAATAGGATGTCGTTTTGAGCTCGAAATCAATCAGTTTCTCAATACTTCATTGATTAACGTTAGTAATATAAACGCATTGTACAACAATATACATTAAATTGTAGGGCACTGTTTCGGGCGCAATAGTTAATCCCCCAGCAACGATTCTTTCAATTTGACTACAACTAATAACGATTATATGAAATTAGTGAATTTGTGCTGGAACGTAAGTATAAGAACTATCTTAATGCGATTGTAATATGTTAATTGTGCTTTTAAGCTAATAAAGTTGAAATTGCGTTTTGTTTACCAAATTCAATGCATTTCTTGTAGAATAGAATTCTTGTAAAACGTAGTACATGAAATATCTTGGCAAATAACTCAAACTAAATGATTATAAGTACAGTTTTATTAGTTTCGCACTTCATTGTAGATTAGAACACATAAGTGTCAATACAAGGACATCAAGTGATTATAATGAACTAAGCTTTGTTCCTAATGCTTGCCAATTCAAACCCAGAATGTTCCCATGGGAATTTAACTGTAACATTTTAACAAACACGATTTTAACATACATGTTCACACTGCTACAACCCGATTCGGAAAGAAATGAATGAACTCTACTCGATTTTCGTTGAAAGTACTACAGCGAATTACCGATCAGCGAATCAAATTCGCAGAACTTCAATTTTCAGAGTGGTGCTAATAAAATGAAACTTATGGTGTTTTATGTTAGTTAATTATTACAAGATCAGACAAGGCAAGCGAAATAGGATGTTGTTTTGAGCTCAAAATCAATCAGTTTCTCAATACTTCATTGAATAACGTTAGTAATATAAACGCATTGTACAACAATATGAATTCCATTGTAGGACATTGGTTATTGGAAAATTGTTAATCACCCAGCAACGATTTTTTCAATTTGACTACAACTTATGAGGATTATATGAAATTACCAAATTTCTGCTGGAACGTTGGTAAAGGAACTATCTTAATGCGATTGTAGTATGTTATTTGTGATATTAAGCTAATAAAGTTGAAATTGCTTTTTGTTTAACAAACGCAATCCATTTTTTCTAGAATAGAATTCTTGAAAAACGTAGTACATGAAATATATTGGCAAATAACTCAAACGATATGACTGCTAGTTGAGCTTTGATAGTTTACCAATTGATTGTAGATTAGAACACATAAATTTCAATACAAGGACATCAAGTGGTTATAATGATATAACATTTGTTCCTAATGCTTGCCAATTCAAACCGAGAATGTAACAAAGCGAATTTAACTGTAACGTTTTAACAAACACGATTTTAACATACATGATCACAGTGGTTCAACTAGACTCGGGAAGAAATGAATGAAGTCTACACGATTTTCGGTGAAAATACTACAGCGAATTACCGTTGAGAGAATCAAATTCGCAGCACTACATTTTTCAGAGTAATACTATTAAAATGAAATTTCTGGTGTCTTATGTTAGTTTTTTATTACAAGATGAGACAAGAGAAGCGCAATAAAATGTCGTTTTGAGCTCGAAATCAATCAGTTTCTAAATACTTCATTGATTAACGTTAGTAATATAAACGCATTCTACAACAATATGCATTCCATTGTAGGGCACTGTTTCGGGCGCATTGGTTAATCCCCCAGCAACGATTCTTTCAATTTGACTACAACTAATAACGATAATATGAAATAAGGGAATTTGTGCTAGAACGTAAGTATAAGAACTATTTTAATGCGATTGTAGTATGTTAATTGTGCTTTTAAGCTAATAAAGTTGAAATTGCGTTTTGTTTACCAAATTCAATGCATTTTTTGTAGAATAGAATTATTGTAAAACGTAGTTCATGAAATAGCTTGGGGAAAATTTAAACGATATGACTGTTGGCTGAGCATTGATAGTTTCGCAATTCATCGTAGATAAGAACACATAAATGTCAATACAAGGACATTAGGTGATTATAATGATCTAAGTATTTTCCTAATGCTAGAAAATTCAAACCGAGAATGCTACAAAGCGAATTTAACGGTAACATTTTAACAAACACGATTTTAACATACACGATCTCACCGGTACAACTCGAATCGGAAAGAAATGAATGAACTCTACTCGATTTGCGGTGAAAGTACTACAGCGAATTACCGTTGAGAGCATCAAATTCGAGCACTACAATATTCAGAGTGGTACTATTAAAAAGAAAGTTCTGGTGTTTTACGTTAGTTTATTATTACATGAACAGACACGACAAGCGCAATTGGATGTCGTTTAGAGCTCGAAATCAATCAGTTTCTCAATACTTCATTGAATAACGTTAGTAATATAAACGCATTTTACAAAAATATGCAGTCCATTGTAGGGCATTATTACGGTCGAAATTGTTAATCACCCAGCAACTATTCTTTCAATTTGACTACAACTTATTAAGATTATATGAAATTAGTGAATTTCTCTTAGAACGTAAGTAAAAGAACTATCTTAATGTGATTTTAGTATGTTAATTGCGCTTTTAAGTTAATAAAGTTGAAATTATGTTT
>JAGDQP010052871.1:0-13684 GCA_022664845.1 Lepisma saccharinum | reverse complement strand
TATAAGTATCAGTAAATGTTGGTCAAGAAACTCTCCGCTGTTGACAAAATCCATATATTTCAAATATAACTAAATTTATATATATTAGAATCATTACTGAACTAAGCAGGCTATGTGGATATGATTCATGCATTTAATACTTTTCTGCACAATAATTGTGGTGTTCTAAAATTACAGACAAAAGCCCCGAAATATATTATTTTAAAGAAATTTGTTGTGTTGGGTTGCATAGCTGCCAAGGATATGAGCTACTAGATATCCCCTCCCTTGAGAAATTCCTACCTACGGTACTGTTTGTAGTTACCAGATAGATTTATAGAAATAATTGTACGTATAGTAAGTGACAAAAATTTTAGTTGTTGCCAACTTTCGTACAGGAAATAATCAAATACAAAGAAAATGAAAATACAATTTAGCGAACTCCACACTAATTAATTTGTTCACAATGCTGCTCTTGACTGATTAAAAGAACCGATTTCCATGTTCATAGGTATGGTCTGCACCATACATAAAAGCTCTACTTTCAAATAACAGAGTATTACGAATCTTATAAACTGAAATAAGCACATTGGTATTTCAAATAAGCCGTGTTATCAGATTCCAACAATCCTAGTGAAGAACAACTTAATAGATAAAAATAATTAACTTTACTGTATCTATAAGGCATACTATGTACGCTTTCATATTCAATCGACGTCCTTCTGTTGTCAACTTTCGATTCACGAACCAATAGGGCTACGAGTGTGGTCGAGATGTCGTTCGAGAAGTCTCGGCGAAACTTCACCACTGCATATACATAATCCGAACTACTGAAGACTTGCGGTAACACATGTGCGCAGTCCCACGACTGGGCTCCACTTCACTTGGTGTTTTTGAAAGAATACTGTTTTTATCGAATGTGTTTACACGATACTATATTTCAGGGAGTACGCTACACCCCCCCGACACCCCCCTAACACCCTCCCTAGACTTCGACAACACCCCCCTAAGAAAAGTTTCTGAACACCCCCCCTAGTGAGAAATTCCTGGAATTTCGATTTACAAAGACGGCAGTTATGGTAATACACAATCAAATCTTGGTAGCAGTTTTGCATTTATTCCGAAGAAATAACTTCTTTTGGGCTACATTCCTTTTCTTGTCGCCTCGCAAAAATCCATCAGCAACAAAGGAATTGAGTCAGAAAACAATAAACATTACCGTATGAAAGCATCTGTTTGGTGGCTGCTCCCTACGGTGTTAGAGTGCAGAGATGCTAGACTCACTTCAGATACACTCATTATCTATTAAGTTGTTTTGTGTGCACAGTGGAAAAGGCGGAACGCCTCACAATGAAGAGGAGAATTATTGAAACAAAGGAACTAAGTTTAGGAGCTCGTTAATTTAATTAATTTTTCTAATTTAAGTGAATCTTTGCTTCATAACTAAATAAATGCAAATAAAAGTAACAATGTTTACAAACTTGATGCGCCGACCTTTCCAATACCTAACTCTGTGTTCTTTTTTTATCATACTCTCATTCATTCAAAAGAAAACAGGTAAAATTCATCTACGGTATGTCAACGCTAACGAACATTTTGTGAAACAAAAGCGATATGAAATGAAGCACCAAGCGGCCGTAGCTCAATGCTTTGGAGTTGGCTTCGCATTCCGGAGGTCCAGGATTCCATTCCTGAAGACGGCCATCCTGACTGAAGTTTTCAAGTCTTATCAGGCAAATGCCGGGATCATATGTTATTTCAAGGCTATGTCCGTTTTCGTCCAATTTCCTTTCCCATTGTTCATGCTTCTTGTTGTTGCTAAGCTCCATTGTAAAATAGTCTCCGAGTTGTATATGGAGATACCCGAAATAAAGAAATCTTAGGAAGTGTTGACGCTGCTGGACTTGCAGTTTAAGCTCGTGATGTTTAGACATATGCTCACATATACAGTTACAGACAGACCACAAGTGGCTGGAGACAAAGTCATATGTTTCCCTACTTAGGTGCCAGTTAAATAAGGTATCATTCAAAAACACACTCATTTGTGCCAAACTTCAGTACTCGAACTCGTGACGTACAGACTTGCACAAACACACATACAGACAGACAATAATTAAAAGAGCTTTTTTGTTACCCTAAACGTGTTACGTTGTAGCTAAAGATAAAAAAGAAAGATCTCAAACAATTTCCTTAGTCAATATAGTATGACTACATAGTTTTTCCTATTTTTTAAAAAAGACTCTATTCCCAGATGAAATGTTTAACACCGAAGCCGTGCGTGCGATTTCTCTTATCTATATTGGAACTGACAATATTTGAAAGTCGAAGAGTATAGATAAGAGAGGTTTCTCGCTGCGGTTGTCAACATTTCATCAGGGGTTGTCAACATTTCATCAGGGAATCGGGATTTCTGAAAATTTTAACATTTCATTAAATTTAATATTTTAATAGCCACGGCTCTTGCATGCAGGTGCCGACCGGGTAGCCGTGCGGTCTAAGGCGTTAGGGCAACGTCTCGAAGGTCCCGGATTCAAGTCCTGGTAGGGGCATGGGTGTTTGTGGATTTTAACTTGGTGTAATGGGTCGAATCATGACGGACCGAATTCAAAAGTGTTACTAGACTGTCCCATAGAAAATAAAGTTTTTACGTGCATGAAGGTAATAGTGACATCTACTACTTGGAATCTTTGGCGTGCTGGAACTCATTACAAACCATGGACTATTTACCCGTTTATGTTAATTATGATTCGCCACTTTCTTTCAGAGTTTATACGGTTCGAAAATCGAAACGGAAGGGCATGCCGTGGTCCAGTCAGGATGTGTTTCTGAGTTGGCTCCCGGCTTGGTGAGAGCGATTCCGGGTTCAATTCGCAGAATTTTGATACTTATCCAGTATCGTGGTAAATATTGGGGAGACACTTTGAATACAAAAACGAGCAAATTGGGGTCATGGAAGCCAAAGTACAACTGCGACGAGAGCCGATGCGCTGACTATGTACTACCCAACGAAAAGCCGTTTGAATTTTATTTTATTTATGGCATTCAAGCATCTCAGGCTCAGGCCGAGCTAAAAGTTGTCTGGCACACCTTGGCGCTCTACGGAATGTCGCACCATTCGTTTAGGTTTGAGTTAGTAGACATGATTTTAGGTGTTCGAAACGTCAGTGTGGCAAATTTCTGTATGGTTTGAAAAAGAAACGAGATCATGAGTAATATTTTCTGGTCGTGAAAGTTTAAAGAATTTTATTCAAACGTCCATCAATACCATTTTTAATTTTTTTTCTGCTTCTCATTGAGCATTCCGAAATAAACGAAAAATGATATTTTACAATCCGTAGGTCAATTCACCTTAGCACTGTTAGGAAGAATTGAATTTGTGGAAGTGGATGCCCTGATTTCAGCATTCTTTTGGAAAGCCTCAATGAAGTCGGTCACCTTGGGCATCGATCCGAGAACCTTGGAATAAGAAGTACATACAATTTCCACCAAGTTATTTATCAACTGTGATGTAATCTTGATATACACTCCAGGAGAGCTTGAGAAAAGTAGAGCTTACTTATATTTAAAATGTATTATTTTTTGCTCTAAAGACATAGTTGAGGTAAATAATCTCTTTCAAAGTAATTACAATTTAATAGTAAATATCTGTCCATATTTTACCAAATTAAAGTTTGCAAAAGCTAGACAAGTGCAGAAAAAAAAAACAATATCTAAAAGTATTTGAAAGATAATGGTTCTGCTGGTAATTGATTCTACTTGAAAATGATCCGAAGCGCGAAGATCAAATCTCCTCGTAGTCTAAAATCAGTTTCTTACATAACTACAGAGGAGTAAGTTGTTTAATTTCTTCGCAAGTAATTAAATAATATTAATATTAATAATAATGCTTGCTATTTACACACATTGTCCTTATGTGGTTATGCACAATTCTTATTTTGAAAAGTGTGACAAACAGAAACGCCAGCGCGCACATGCATGCATACATGATAAGATATAATGGATGACTGTATAATATAGTGTATAATTGAATATGAATTACACCCCCAATAACTATAGACACCCCCCTTCGACTACATTCCTGGCGTACTCCCTGCTATATTTACGTGATAGTTTGTGCAGAATTCCCTCTGTGTAGACTAAGAATTTTCTACACGATTTTGTACAAATTTTAGGCTTCAGCAACAAGTGATGGAAAGCCTTATACAATCGCTACGCTTCTGTCGACAACTTTCAGACCAGGAACTACCAAACTTACGAAGATAGTTTAGTTGTCGCTGTAAAGATATTGTCGAGACGAATATAAACCCATATAGATAATCCAGATTGGAGCAGTGAGTCTGGAGAGGGGGGTATAACTCACCAATTAGATATAAACTTTTTCAGCTAAGGAACTAGTACTACGAAGGTGCTTGAGCTGTCGTTGGGAGTCAATGAGACGAGTTCAGACCCGTATAGATAATTAAGATTGGATGAGTGGGGTGCACAATCTCCCGCGACTGAGCTCCGACTTACTTGTTTTCTTATATATACAAACATATATTTAAATAAAAGAACATTAGGTACAACAAAAGAACATTCAAACTAATTCAACTTCACTACTGCTGTGGGAAATTTATGATTATCGGTTCCGAAATCGGAGAAGTTTCACTTTTTGTTTTTAAATTAATAAAAAGCGAATACAATCGGTTATTTTCTATCAATCTGAGTGAACTCATTCCGAAATACTTTATAAACTTACACACACCTTTGCTACATATACATTACTTACGTTTCTTCTGCACAAAGTTTAGAGAATTTCTGAAGAAATGTGTGCAAAAATGTTTTTAAAATATGTAATATTATTATTTTACTGTGCACCATCCTGGCATATGACTGGTGTGTTTGATGGCAAACCACACAAAATTTATTAAGATGACCAGTTCCAGATTTGAAACAGGATTGTTCTCAGAATATGAGGCGTGCACAATTCCTTAGAGTCAGTATATTTAGTTTAAATACGCAAGTATTAAACTAAAGGCATTGAGAAGTAGCATCCTTGTACTAAAATGTACACTAAACAGAAAAAAAAACACTATTTATATTTATTATTAGGTTATAATTCTGTGAAACTAAACTACTATTATTGAATAAAAATCAAATAATATATTTTCGTGTTTTCATTTGGAATTCTGTCAATTTATTTCACTTCAATTTGAATGAATGAAGTGTGTTGCCAGCATATGGTAGTTAAGCTTGTCGTCCAAAAGCCTTCAAAACGGCATTACATAATCAGCAGATCAATAGAGCCACACTTTAATCATTTAAGATCTTAAGAATAACACACTATCTTCCGTTGTTTTTACACCTATCTGTACTATAACATGTTATTGCTCTACCACAAAAGAAAAAGGTTTGCGGCGTGTGAGTAACGAAAATATCGAACACAGTTTAGATACAAGCAAAGCAATGTATATAGATAGAGATATCATCTTGTACAAAATAAAGTATTTTGAGACACAATCGCTGTTTTATATTTGACGCTCTATTTTGTTCTTGAAAATACCTTTTTTTCTTTATGAGTTTAGACTTTACTGAGCCTTAAAGCACATGTTAGAAGTTTCAAATAACAGCCACGTCCAGTTTTAACATAAAAACACTCAAAAAGCATAACATTTCATACAGGGGCTAATTAATAAAGCACATCGAATGGGAAAGTTTGTTATTGTAAGATACAACCTAACATAACAGATGTGAATAGTATAAAATATGAACGTTTCCAGAAGATTTTCACAGTTCCCTGAGGTTTGCCGTATAGGAACAATATTCATCATGAAATCTGTGAGTATATCATCACATATTAGACTATTCATTACATATGTATTTTGTTTGAACCTTCGTTCATTCTTTAAAGAAAAATGATTTCTAAATGAACAAAATATGTAAAAGAAGAATCTTTACTTAACGCAAGCACAATAACGCTAAGTAAAATTTTCTTACACAACCCTTTGTGAGGATGTTTTGCCAAAGTTGTGTTGGGTTATCTCCTTTTCCAGCTAAGTAAAGCCATCGTACGTTTGTGCTCTTTATGCTTCCTTATCAGTAACAGGTTTTTACGCCTTGCATTAGTCTGTCCAATGCCAGTTTCGAGAAACTTAATAACATTTCGTATCATTACTATTGCACGTATGAGCATTCTTATGACTCTTTTTACGCCAGTTTCGATGCAATTTTCATTGATATTTAGTATGGATGAGCAAATAGGTGGATGATGTAGGAGACGATGCAATAATTGTTAGCAAGTTTCTAACATCCACAATAAGATACTTTATCCTGACATCAAAAGAAACATTCTGTCAAAATAATGTCGAATACAATTGAAGGTGTGAGATTAAGAAGGATAATGTTCCATCTAGCGTTAGTTTTGGTAAACTAAAATGAAAAATGTTTTGCGGTTAAACTAATGACCGAAAAACTAATAACCTTTAATTACAAAGTTATGTCAAAACCCCAAAAGAATATCGCGTAATTATTAGCTTTTTCTTTCCGACTGTTAGTTTAACTGCAAAACGATTTTCTTTTTAGTTATCTTAAGCGAAAGTTAGGTGGAATATTATGCTTCTAAATCGCACCGGTTCAGTTAAAATCCACTTGTTTTACAAGTGAGAATGTTCTAAAATATTATCTTATTGACATTATACACAAATCACGATGTTACTAAATGTTCTGAAGAGTGCAATATGTGCACAGAATACTCTGTGCCATAGTGCAGTCATGGAAAACATCAGTCTGCAAGCGTTCATGTCCAGACCGAAACATATATTTTCTTTAGCGTGAAAACAGCTTTAGAAATGACGTCCAAATTTACACTTAATTTGCAATAAAGCTACACTGTAAAAAGTGAGTGCTTTTCTTTTACAACTTTAATATGTCTTGTGAACATATCAAACGAGTTCAAGGTTTGCTAGTTTCTTAAATGTACTTTTACTTCTAATCACTATTCAAGCCCCGTTTTTCTCATTAATTTATTTTTAGAGGATCTGGCTCCGCCCGAAAACAAATTTACGGTTTTCTAAATTAATTTTGCTTGCCTGGAATCGAAATTAACTCATGAATGGTAAGAAGTAAAGAGCAACTGACTTTCGATTTAGGTTCAAAGATTTTGCTTGCTTATTCGGTTGCTTTTCATCTGGTACGAGTTTATATGGCTTATTTTCATTGTGCGCACTCAACCTTCCAGATAGCATGTCAGCTTGCAACAAGGTTGTCAGTCACTTGCTTTGAGCTTGCCAAATTTGAAATTGTGTTCAACTTAACAAGTATGAAACAAATTTGTTGGGATAACATAAGTGGTTTAGTTCCTTATAACTAACTTAAGTCAACATTGTTGGAACAAATAATTATACGAGGAAGATTATAAAATTTGAAATTTATTTGGATTTTATTTCATCCCACTTCTGCTGTGATTTCAGTGCGCTGAAGTACCACCAGGTGCAGGACTGTTTCGCCGTAAGCTAATATCCGCCAACTCTCAAGCTTTTACTATAGCCATCTCTTCCAATCTGTTGAACTAAGTATAAATAATGCTTGGAAAGCGAGATAGGGTGTGTGGTTTCGTGGTCTGGTGGATACAGGATCGTATTTCTGTACCAGTGATCCTCAGATGGATTCCCATACAGTACACCATTTTCATTCCTTTGGGAAATACATTATGTTTTTCTTTCTTATGCATTCCTTTCACTTTGATTCTTGTAAACTAGAATGCTTGATTGAACTTTCATCAAACCTTTTTGGCTCGATTTGATAAGCTTGCATAAAGTTGTCCCACTTGTCAAATTAAACTTGATTCACTTTTGAGTGAGGTCAAAATTGTAAGTGGTTCCTAACATACGACAGTGCCTAAACAGAAACAAATAGAGAGAAACAGATTTCAGATTGAGATTCACCATCCTTCATTTAGACTGTCGTTTCCAAATCTGTTAACATTACAGAATTTTCGTTGTTACCTTCCATACAACCTTCCGTTGTTATCCTCTCATTTCATAATTTTATATGCCAGGTTAATGGGAAATACATTCACCATTTGTCTAGAGCAGTAATTTCCAACATGGAGTACGTTCGTCCCCAAGGAGACGAACTAGAATACGTAGATGTAATCAAAATAACTTGAGTAATAGTAGAAAACAATGTATGTCAACATAGTCATACAAGATACGACTCAAAGGAAGTTCTGTGAAATTAATTTGGAAGATAAAACGAGAGGCAGAGTGCGATTTGTTTGTTATTTAGCTTCGAGAAAAGTCCTGTTTCGTTCTTGTTGGGTACAGTTGGGAATTCCTCGCTAAGATATATGATATATTGCTAACACAGTTTTAGATGTGGTACGGAGCAAGTACACCGGGGCTACCAAAGGATACGACACGAAAAAAGGCTACAAAATATTTATTGATTTTAAATTCTAAATGTATGTTTAAATTCCTTTCTATTCTTCAATATTTTTTCTTTATTGTAGCACTTGTTAGAGATCACGTTTCAGTTGAAAGAAATTGAAAATGGAGTTGACAAGACGTAAAATTAAATGCTGTACCGTGAAATACAATTAAAGTGAAACTTACCTTCTAAAGTTCACCCAACAAAGATCGTTTAGAATTAGTCTATTAACAATGTGACGAGTCTCTAACACATCAGTTCTTGGTATGAGAGAAAATTTGATTTATCGAGTACTCGTTTATAATAATATCCTATCAAGAAGCTTTAATCTTTTAAATGAAACTAATTATATTCAACTGTAGGTAAGACCATAGATACTCCATTACTCAGTTATGGAATACAAGATTGAATTAGTATTAAAATGGAATGTGTTAATTATTTTAATTTGATTTTCTCTTACATTTTGATCCAAACAGATTTTGATACTGGCTTTATGCGCTGCTGTTACTGCCGAAGTTTCCGTACATTTGCAATCTCCAGCGACTGGATATGCACCACCACCTCTAGCTCCTGTCCGAGTTCCAGCATCAGTTCCTTTCGCAGCTCCACTTCCAATTCGAGCTCCACTTCAAATCCAAGCTCCAATTAGAATCCAAGCTCCAATTCCAATCCAAGCTCCACTTCCAATCCAAGCTCCACTTCCAATCCGAGCTCCAATTCCAATCCAAGCTCCACTAACAATCCAAGCTCCAATTCCAATCCAAGCTCCACTAACAATTCAAGCTCCACTTCCAATCCAAGCTCCACTCCCAATCCGAGCCCCACTCCCAATTCGAGCTCCAATTTCATTCTCTACATTTCCAGTCCGATCTCCAGTCCGTGTTGTGGCACCGTTAGCTCCTGCAGCACCTTCTCTTAGATATGGACCTCCTTCAATTACCACCGGTTTTGCCTCTGGATTCCCTGAAGACGAACTTTTTGATTTTAAGAAATAAAAATATAACACTTGAATTCTACCATATCGAAGACAGCACTGCAAAAATTCTCTCAGGTAAGTAAATATGCTAATAGTGTGGACCCAGAAGAAAAACAGGATGTTATTATATATATTTTTTTAAATATTCGCTAAGGTCCCTAAACAACCAGAACGTCTTAATTTTCTGTCAATAGTAGAAAGAAGCATATCAGTAGAATAAACCTTCTAATCTGATGAATCTTCTTCCTGGATAACTTATTAAATAATAACTAAGATATTTGAAAATGACTTCTTTTTAGTGTGAAGTTTCAGAATATACGTATCCTTATGTATTTTAATGCTTTTGAATTCATTCAAGAGTGACACATTGTTAAAAAAAAAAATAATTCTCCTTATTGTTAAGATGTTTTCTTTACTTGGAAACAAGTATGATCTATAATACCCAAAGAAATGAGTTATTAATAATATTTGAATCGGTGATGGCAGGAAGAACAAGATTTTTTAAGGAAAGAAATAGAGTTATGAACAGATTTTGAATCGCTGGAGATCTTATGCATTTATGTGTACAGGAAAAACGCCAAAACGCCATTTTACGGCATCTAATGTTACAATCATGAGCTTGAATTAAAGACTGGGTCCAGAAACGTTCTGAGTCCAGGACTTTTTTCCTGTTAGCGTTCATTTGTCTATTAGTGATGACATTGTCTCCAGCACGCACCTCAGTTACAGCTCGTTTTCACTTGATAACCATTGTATTTTATGCTATTTGTTAAAATCAGACTAGATTCAGATGATGGAGTAAACACCAAAGTATCTTAACACAAAAGAGGAAAGTTAAATACTGCTGTACTGATTACAAACATAATCATATTGAAAGGGCAAATGTCCTGAGAGATGCATATATTGAAATAATAATACCATATTCACTGTGAAGGAACAGTCTAACATGTCAAAGAAATTTTTAATTTCAACTAACTACTCAATGCGATCTGTTATATTTACTCAGTACGTTCTCAGAAATTCTCACGAGGAACCAAGAGAACAAATACCTATCAACGCTTACTACTTGTGATGTTGTTACTTAATATTAATCTAGAAAGAAAAGATAACGTTAAAATATTTTAACAGTTTAGTGGAAAATCCAAGGCCAAATGTTAAAACTATGAAAAGCAACTTGCAAGAAATAAAGCCATTTTATTTTCAGGCTTGATATAAAGGGGTAACAAAAATGTTATATGTCATAAGTTTGTAGGTCACGTACATTCATTTTCATTAATATATTCATATAGGTTCTTTCTTATTAATATAATTGCGTTGATTGCAGAAGGATCTGCATCAATTAATGGTTAATTGCAATGATTGTTTTGATTGAAGAGGCAAGTGTCGACAAGATAGATTTATGTATGTACTTTGAGCTATGCTTCACCGAGAAATTAACTACATAGGTATTAAAATGTTATGCAAAAATTTTTAATTAGTTTTTCTTTAGTTTTTTTAAAAATTGTATGAAGGGACTCAGGTCAGTTCTGAAATCCACGAATGATTTATCAATAGTCTTCAAAATTAAATAATGTTCTTAAAGTTTTGAGAAATAATAAACAAACGTTAATAATTTTGATTTCTTGTGGTACATTTTCCGGAACAAATACAGTTTTATAAATACGAATTGAATTCCCAGAATTAACTACGTCTATATGTTATGTATATGTTAATTTCTTATGGTGATAAAAATGTGGATACATTTAGAATTAATTGTCGTTTTTAATAGCCATGTTTGTTTATTTCCTTAGTTTCTCATCTGAAGATATATCGCAGATCAGAGCTGAGCCAAAATTTTCCCTTTACTCCGATTTCATGTTGTGTACAACTGTGATCAACGCTCCTGCCATAGTCCATAAGATGTACGGAACATTCATATCTGTATAACAGCTAACGTCATAGAACAAGAATTTTTGTTATATGTATTGTTCGTTTTTCAAAGGTTGATTTAGATATTTCATAAATAATAAATTGTTAATGTTGTTTCTTCAATAAAACATATGAACACGAATAATTTGAATATTTATTTACTATAACCTGAACCTTTAAGGGAATTATTATCTTAAGTATCTTGATATTTCTTTTTAGTATTATTTTAAGGTTTGCATTTATACACATAGCTAGGGACAATACTGAGTAACTATAGTTGATATTCGATGTTTTATGTACTCTGTTATAAATAGATCAATGCAGTAAATACGAGTAATCACTATACTGACTTTCTTCACATGTTCTTACCCTCCATCCAGAGCGCTATCATAACTTACTCTCATATGAAGAGGGGTGATGACGAAGGGGGAAATAACTTAAAGACTACAATCTGGCTATGAAACCGAATGTCCATAAAGGTTAGCCGAAACTCTTGAAAACTTGAAAATATCATTAGTTAGATATTTATTTATCTTCAATGTTCACCTATTCAGTGTTCATACTGAAACACAGAATCTATTTCTTCTGGCGGTTTAATCCATCTTCAACTCCAAACTAAGTTTGTACTGGTACATTGATTTAATTAATTCATGACCTTTAGGCATCTTTGACTCAGGCCAGGATAGGGTAGGGAAGAGGATGGTTAAAGTAGTGGCAAGGTTCTTAAAGTACCATCCCCACATTCACCTTATGGAGCAAGGGGTGTTAAACCCTCGGAATTGACAACCTTAGACAGGATGGTCGTCCATGGGATTCGAACCCACTAGTCTACCCATTGCCGATAATAATATGTACATTGCAGTCCTTTATTTTATAAATCATGATATTAGGCGAAATCTCTTCCAGAGCGTTATTTTTGGGGAGAGAAATTCCCTGGAACCTCGTGCGTTTTCCCTGGTACCTCTCACCCGTTTTCGTCTAGGGAGGGAAAACCAGTGTATTTACGTACAGTTCTCCAATAGTTCAAAGTATGCTCGAGCATTAATCCCCCTACCTCTTTCGGTGACAAACAACACCTTGGTTTCTTTTGCAATCAATCCACCCCTCCCAATGTTTTCTGAAGGTTTCAAAAGCAGCTTCGAAAAGCTTCTTCTGTTATGTTATTCAGCTAATTCGTCGTGGCCCTCTGGATAGCTGTCCCCACAATTTTTAGAATTGTTTCAGCTAAGGAGACACGAAGAAATTGTCGGTAATAATACTCAGTGTTAACGTGGGATCACTCTTAGCCTTTCATTTCAGCTAAGAATTAATTTATACTGTGTTTACTTTCTGCTTTCGTGTGAGCTTGTGAGGGAGTGACGATCCTTGAGTTAAGAATTTCTTCCTATATCCCGCAGTAACATTTAGTGGCAAGTGAACCGATTGATATCAAGTTCTTCGGATAACATGCTTATAGTGACGCGACGGTCTTCACGTAGCCTAGTCCTTAGGCAAGCTACATTGTCAGCATTATGAGTTCTTGACGACCATCCAAACCTTGGATTGTCTTACTCACATATCCTGCCATTAGCAAACTTCTTGTGCCACTGAAACATATGGCTTTTTGATAAGGCCTGGTCACCGTGGATGTTTTAGCGGCTATCAACCAATTACATGTATATTAAAATAAAAATTAGGAAAGTAATTGAATGTTGACGTTGTTATTAAATAAACGATTTTGTACTCCAGGAAGGTAATTAGGATAGATTTAATATACAGAAAAACAGAATCATCCATAATACTAAAACTTTTATTGATGTAATATAGGTATAAAATAATGCATTCATAATCTGAATAATCGAGACAATGTAACCAGAAACATGTATATCGAAGTCAATGTACTGTACATTATTGTTATCTAAATCAACATGTTCATATACTACTCTGTAAGTTTATGAAATGTTTGCTTTCGTTGACGTCAGAAAAAGGTGTGTATGTATGGAGCTTACTCCATGTATAAAAAACATCTAACCTGGCTTTGTAAGCTATTTCTGTAAATTGTAAAAATTTTTAAAAGGAACAATTATTTATCAGTACAAACAGAAACAGCAAAGTTCTTTGAAAGAAAGAAAATAAGTGAATGTGACGTTAGCGATAATCGAACCTCGGACTCCAGGCCAGCGATTCCATACTCTATCTACTAAGCTAAGTTGAAAGATGCGAAACAACACTTTGGCACGATTCTTCATTCTTCAAAATGCCGTTGACAAGAACGCTATCAGATGGCATTACGTTGGGGTCAGGAACTGGAGCAAGGGCTCGCTTGAAATGCAAGTCACATGCTGTTCTCGCAGGACTGTTTCAGGTACATGAAAAAAAAGAAGAAAATAATATTCACGAAAGTAACGTCACCCTGACAGCACTACCAAATATTAG
>JAGDQP010052870.1:0-13684 GCA_022664845.1 Lepisma saccharinum | reverse complement strand
GAATATCAGATAAACATATAGTTTACTTACATCTTTCCAGTCCTTGAGAGTTTTCCCTATAGTTTATCGGTCCGTGAGTATTAAAAGGTTGAAAATCACTGTCTCAAAACACCATCGTTTCACAAGATATAAGAAAAAAATCAAAAGAACAAAATCCTGTTTTTTGTTTTGTTTTTTATGTGAAATCCTAGTCTAAGAATCTCGGTTAGCGTTTTCACGAACTGCAGAATAGGGACGTTCCAAAATATCGCGCCTACTTTATAATGACAAAGCGAAAAACCCGGAATTTATTTCGATATATTTATGAACTTTATTTTCGCGAATGTGAGAAATTAGAATGCCATCAACTTTACGAAGTGACGAATGCACTTACTCTGGGTTGTTTTGTTAGTCAATTGATGGTCGTGTAGAATGTATGTTTTGAAAAATAAATTTGTTTTCCTAGCTATCTGCCTACTTTAATTGAATTGTTTATACGCAATAACAACTGGTTGAAAATCGGAAAATTGGAAACATTGTCTTTTTGTAGGTACTAGAGTAGCCGCACATCAACAACAGCAAGTTAGAGCAAAGCAAATTGATGGAGAGCGGTTTCACACTAAACCATATTTCACATTAGGAATGTTGTCAATGAACCACCCATTACTTGCCTTTTCTTCTTATCCGTATTTTGTACGCCTTATTCATCTGCAGGTATTCAAAAGAACACACAAACAAAGAGTATATTAGGAATGTGATAGGTAAGTATTAACCTGAATGAGTATTAAATTAGGTTCACCCAATAGTAGGATAATATTGCATCCAATTCAAAAATCAATCCATAACTACGAGATTTTGGAGAAATCAGCAGCTCAACAATTGGATTTGCCTAGATCCTTATCTTTCCTAACATATCACCCTCTGGCTATATGTTTAATTCGCACACTGAATGCTTCTAATAATACATGTGTTAATATTATATTCGTTCGCGGCAAATAAGTTTTGCAGAGATGTGAATTGACTATAACCATACAATAAATAAAAAAATAAATAATATAAATAACCAATGCGTAATTGAAGCACGATTTAAATCTTCCTTATGTGTATTTACAAATGTAAGCTGATAATGTGCTGTATTTAAAGTGCTGCTCTATTGTGACTGTTCTCTCTATTTAACATTTCAACTACGCTTAGTATTGTCTCATTTGTTATGGAGGACTTGGAGGATTTGTATGTGTTATGTGGAAAACCTCTGATTATCAATGACTTACTTAGTGGTTCTGCGGAAGAAATGAACTGATGGGGTAAATAAGGCAAGTGCAGAAAGGGGAAGCGATGTTCTTGTGCGAGAAAGTACATCAACTGTAGAAAAGTGTGGTGTAATCCAAAATATATTTCATCATCAAAGCGTAACAATTCAGAAGTTGAGCCACCATGTTCTCCAACTAAGCGAAGGTCCCAGGCATCTTCTTCCCAATTCAAAATGCAATGTATGTTGTGTGGACAAGAAGCAAAGCTATGTTGGAAAGTGAAATCCAAAGCAGTAAATCGAGTTCGAACGCATGATTTCCGCGACAGTATGTTAGCAATTTGTAAGGAAAGGAACGATCGCTGGAAGAATGATGTCATGTGTAGGTTGGCAGTTACACAAGATTTACCTGCAGCGGATGCAGATTATCATCAACAATGTAGTGTTAACTTCCGGACTGGCAAACCCATTCCTGATTGGTGTGTACAGGATGGACAGGGATATTCAGATGAACATAAGCACACTGGAAAGCCCCAACAGAAAGTAAAGAAGCGAGTGTTTATGGATATTATTCAGTACTTAATGATGATGAACAAATAACTGTCGCAGATCTAGTGAGATTAATGACGAAATATCTGCAGCAAGAGCAGTCCGAAGAACAACCATGTTCTGAAAACTATATGAAGAAGCGTTTGATGGATCACTGTGGTGATGAAACCATTATAACAAACCTATTAGGATGAGCAAATGTAGTAACATTCAGAAGGACAACCATTGTGCAGGAGTACTACAGTGTTCCAAAAGAAGATAATCCTGAATTAGAGAAACTGAGGATCATCGTAACAGCGGTAAAGCTCATCAAGGATAACATACGAGCATGCCCAATATCTGCAAGCGCGTATCCCTCAACAGAAGAAATGTCATCCATTGATAAATATCTCCAATATCTTCCAGATATTCTTAGAGAATTTCTAGGAACAGTAATTGGGCAGAAACAGTAAGAAGATAGCTTCAATAGGTCAAGCGATCATGCAAGTCAGCATGAAAGTCAGCAATCCGCTACAGATTGGATTGAGTGTACAAATGAATAATCAGTTTGGCTCTATATTCCTCATCGACTCTCTACACCATCATGTTTTTTCCCTCATACGCCGAAGTTAAAAAATATGAAAGAAATGCAGCAGTTACAGACCTTGATGTTTCCGTTCAATCCAATTAACTTATGCACTATGTTGCGGACAACATTGACAACAATATATGGACTCTTGATGGACATGGAACATTTCATAAAATGGGAATGATTGCAACAGTAACTCCCGCGTCAGAAATATCAGCACCTCGCTTAGTTAAAAAAAACAATGTTTCAAAAAAGGACATAATAGATAAAGGTAAGTTCTCCATAATAACGTACAAACTACCAAACACAAAGATAAATCTTTTGTTTAAAGAACTTAATGACATTTGTTTTCAGGATAAAAAAATGAAATTGCTTCCTGAAGTATTCTGGAAATGCACACCGTTTCTAAAATGTCCACGGCCTAGATGGTCAGCAGCCATTCATATGTTTCACAAAGGAGAGCACCCTGGAAGATCCTCCATCTTCTTCCTGCCCATAGTGGACATGAGTCCAACGGACCTAACCTTCATTTTTTCAACACTGACGTCCTTAGCTTCTCATGCACGTCGTAACAACTCAACACCAATTGTGGCATTTGATCAACCACTCTGGTGGAAAGCGTTGTCTATCATACGGAATGAACCAAACGGGAGATACTTGAAAGATGTGGTGCTTTTACTAGGTGGATTGTATGTTGAAATGAGCTTCTTTGTTTGTATTGGACATTTGATGGCGAATTCTGGAATTCAAGAAGCACTTGAGGTAATTTATGCTAATAATGCTATAGTGCACATGCTTACAGGAAAATCATTGGCTAGAGCTCGCAGAGGATAAATTTTTATAGACAGTGTGCTTAATGCTTTGTCGTTGAAAGAAGTCTTTACGATTCCTATAATGTCGTTAGTCAACAAAACCGATACGTACCTCCAGGACCAACCAGTTTAAAATGAGCGCAACTAAGAAATTCAAGAAGGTGGTATGAAAGTAGATAATGGACTTGAAGTACAACCCACCTGCTGAAAGTACAGACAGGAAGGAAAGTAACGCCTTAATCGCTGATATAAAACATTGTACGCAGCTGCAACTGTGGATGCCAGGGATGAATCTTTACAGGATGATAGCTTGAAGAATGTCTACGATAGACGGCAACAGGTAAAAAAGAACAAGAAGGAATCAAGTAGAACCAGCCGATAGTGGATTCAATATGACTCTGGTAGATACTGGAAAAGATTTCATTACTTCAGAAAGAACTGGAGACTGGGTTCTACCCTTCAAAGCCTAAAAGAAATGCTTCCATACTTTGCGGCAGCTGGTCATAATCTATACGCAAAAAGTATTTACCTATTTCTTCAAAATATGCAGAGACTTCCTAGTACTCACCCACATATTCACAGAAAATAAATGGAAGGATTTCATGTCGTTCTCGAACGAACTAATTCTGAGCTGGGCTGTCCACGGATTTCGTTATTGAACAGGTGCTAATGAGAACTATAAAAGGAGCCAGAGGCCTCACACGAGGAAGAGGAATGACAGAAACCTAACCACAATTGTGGGTGGAATCCATGGTGCCGTGTAGTGAAGTCAACAGCGCAATGCAAGAGTTTTCTGAAGTTAAGTTCCACACCACTGATCAACATAAGTAAGCTTCCAGTGCAACGCAAATGCGGGACACACTAGATTTCGAGAAATTTATGCATTTCTTCTTGAATATGAATCCCTTTGAGATGAATGGATCACTTCGAAGCTTAACATCAGATGTGGTTGCACCAGATCAAGTAAACGTTGATAAAGCTTTAGAAATCGTGCTGGAGATTATTGTCTATGCAAGGAAACAGGTTTGGGACTATTCATTTAAGCGGAAACAGCAGTCAGTAACAATGTGACTCAAAACGAGTATTTCGGTGCAAGAGGACACAATTCACTTCGATTTTCATCTTCTATTCCAGTGCTTGACTAATCTTGCTTCATCACAGGGAATCATTTCTGAAGCTGTATTCAAATATTAGCTTTGCAGCTGCCCAGCTTCCTTGTTTGATGCTTCACATCTTCCTAGAAAAGCTAACAAAGCAGCGTTGGCCGATGCCATCTTTTCCAATTTACAGTCAAAAAAGAAATAAATTATTTCCTTTACCTACTCATGCCCCTACACCATACCAAATTTGGCGTTTCTAGCTCCAGTAGTTTGGACTGTGAATGTTGATGATCAGTGAGTCAGTCAGTGGCCATAGGGCTATGTATAATATGGACTCGCTTAGCTTCGCTGGGGGCGCTGACCCAGGCCCCCGGGGGAGCTGCGCTCCCAACTTGGCGGTTTCGGGGGCTGTGCCCCCTTTAACGTAACCACTCTCTTCGGCGAACTGCTCCTCCATGGTACAAATATACTCCCCACCGGGGAAGTTGCGGCCCCATGAGGGAGGTTTGCCCTATTTTTGTAACCTACTCTTAATGGTACACGTTCATTACAAATTTCGTTTGTCTAGCCTTAGTAGTTTTGAAAATGGGTTTTCGGGCGGCTATTTTGGTTTAAAGATGGCGACTTTCTTAACGCTTTATTATATTGTCGTGATTTACTCGTGAAGGTACACCTTCATATACAATTTCGTATCTCTAGCTCAAACGGTGTGGAAAATGAATTTTGTGTCCGCCATTTTGGATCCAAGATGGCGTCTACTAAATTTCATTTCTGTAGTCTCAGCCGTTTATGCTGTGTATTTTATACAATAATGGGTTTAGCGGCCATTTTGGATCCGAGATGGCGACTTTTTCAAAATGTAGGATTTTTCCCGTTACCTACTCATGGTCCTACACCTTCATACCAAATTTGGTTTTCTTGCTCCAGTAGTTTGGCCTGTGAATTTATATGGATGAGTCAATGATTCAGTCAGTCAGTGAATCAGTGAGTGTCCATGGGGTTATTTTGTATATGGATTACCTTTTACTTCTTTCTGTCCGTAATCTCTCACTTGTATCGCTTGGCTTCTGGAGTTAACACATAAGTCTTACTTGTTCCACCCTTTATAAATCTATGCAGTATAGTATGCTGGGACTTACTCCATATATCGAAAAGTCAAACTTTTACGTTGCTTTTGGAAACATAAGTCATATCTCATAATACTCAAGACCTGCACACAAAATATCTACTCGAATTGACTGTATACATTGTGCACATGTCTACAAAAGTATTATTGTAGTCAAAAGATAGCAATAAGATACTGATCCACATCCTGTAATTATATCTTTTTCCTCTTCTCAACATTTTTTCCGATCCAGTGGAACCAAAAGTATTTGACCGTAGTAATGTCATCGGAACAGGCAAGTTAATTAAGTAAATAAACGAAACGAAAGTAAATGGTATACGCATCTTAGCAGAAGGTATACTCTAATGTGTAAGATTAATCAGAGGATATACGAAGAGTGTATCGCTGTCGGAGTTTTGAACGGAAGTTGAGTCAACAACTCGTCACTACTGGCTTGTTACGTAACACGTGAACTGTAGATATAATTGCAGAAGCACCTTTTGCTAGGTCGCCTCGGTGGCCTGGTGGTTAAGGTGTCGACTTCTTGAACGAAAAAGCCCGAATTCGAGTCCCGGCAGGGGTAACTGTTTTATCTTTCAAAATATATTTTCATTTTATTATTAATAATCGTTTTCTTTCATGTGTCGTAGAATATCTTAAATTAGTGACCATACGAACGTGGTGGTTAGGTAAGAATAATTATAGTCATGTTTCTTTACACTCTTTGTTATCATATACGTCACAGTTCTTGACGCAACTTTTGTTCAAAATTCCGACAGCGATACGCTCGCAAGTTTAATGACTGATTTAACAACAAATTTGTTATGATCTGTGTAGTTTAGTGTTCAGTGTGACAGACTCTCATTTTTAAGGTTGTTGGTTCGATTCCCTACCTGGATTTCAAATTTTTTCTTGAAGGGATTAAGCACTGTAAGTGATGTTCGCGATTGCTACTGAAACAGATTATCCCGTAAAGGAAAAAAACAGAAGACCGAGAGAGAAGGGGCAGGGGAAGAGAGACGCAGACTGTGTATTCATAAGCGTTAAAATTTCATTTATTTCCATGTCTTGCGCCATTTTTTCCCTCTTTCCTTGTTTTCTCCTCTCTACTTTCGCTCTTTCTCCGTCTTCTTCCATTCTTTCGCTCTCTCTCTCTCTCTCTCTCTCTCTCTCTCTGTGTGTATGTAAACAATGCATAGTGATGATTCCGGCATGATGTCCATATTATTTTTCATTGCTTTGCATCAATCCCTATCTCTAACAACTTAACGTGAATGAAGTCTGCTTACCTATCTCGTGGTTCTCTAAATGATGCTCACCTACTAATTGTTTCTTCCTCCAAATGGAGGAATATCCTAGCATGTCATGTTTTGGCGTGAAAGAATTATAATGGAGGGAATCGCTTCTACTTCATATATATGCAACCTCCATTTACTTTTGTAAGTGGCTGTATGAAAGTCGTAGTTCGACTCCTTGTGTCAGAGACAATAATTGTTAAACATCCCTCGTATAAACGGCGACGCGCACACCGACTGAGTAGACTGAAATGGAGTCAACCGTCCTGAAATATGTGGGTTTATTGTGGCATAGCATTGCTCTGCCCTGTTCGAACTTCTTTTGTTGGTGTATGGTTACGCTAAGTAATAGATTTGGTTACAAAAATATACTTCAATGTTGTTTTCTTTCCCACAAATTTCACGGTTTCAACAGAACAATGGAAACAAGATGTCTTTTTGTTTGTCTGTTCTTGTGAACACCTGGAGGTGAATAAGGCGTACAAAGCATGAATAAGAAGAATGGTTCGTGCATTGACAACATTCCTAATGTAATGAATTCATTTAACTCCCACAAGTTCTTGAAGTTAAACATTGCAAGAATTAATTAACTGTAAAAGGTGTACTAAATCTACCCCTTCCCTTTAAATGTATTTGCTTACAACAAACTCATGCAAATGAACACGCTTAACTAAACCCTAAGCAAACTTAAGGAAAGAATTGGATCAGATCTTCTAACTTCCTTTTATTCTTACAAGCGAATTAATAGGGTAACTAAATTGCAAGGAGGAAAATAAAGAGATCTTACATGTTACCAGAAAACAAGAAGTTTCCAGGTTACGATGGAATAATATGTTACTGAAGGTTATCTTGGCAACTTGAGAATCATTGAACATCTGATTAAAATGCATTATGGGAGATAAACGTCTGAATAATTTCATAAAAAATGTGATATATATTAAAAGGAATGGTATGTCCGACGTGTCATTAGGCTTTTCGAGTTAATTCCTTTCTTTGTATGGGACATTTCCATATAGGTACTCACGGACGAATACGGTGGTCTTTTTAAAATCAAAGTAGAAGAACAATTTGTCACACTTTGAAAGCGATTCTGAACTCATGTAAGTAAAGTATCTTACGAGGGAGAGGGACTTGGCTACGGCGACCTGGAAAACAAATACATTTCTAGAAATATCGTGGTTTCTTCAGTATTTCGAAAAAAATGACTCAAAACCCCTTTAAAATCAACCTATGGGATCGTAAAAGTAAATAAGTGAAGGTTCCGCAACGTACTTTGTGTCATAAATAATGAATGTTTTAATAATCTATATAATAGCTTTCTTATGGAAATTTCGATTATATTTTTCCTTATTTTTAAACACAAAATAGTTTGCAAGATCTTAACTGATGTACCTTCATAATGCCAGGAAATATGTTGAAGGGGATATTGAGTCACTTTTTCGAAGGAACCACATGAACCTACGATATTGCCTGAAATGTGTGCAAACCCATGTTAAATTGGACGCTTATTTTGCAGGTTGCCTTATCCAAGTCCCTCTCCATCTTAATACATATTCCTATCTATTCCTCTTATTTGTCTTTTTCTTTCCATTTATTAGATTTGTGTCGCTTTTCTGTTGAAGTTTATTGATTGTAGCTACTATAACTATTAAGCCATTGATTGTACAATATCTTGTTTTGGAGTCATTTTTGAAACTACCACGTTATTTTTTTTATCTTATCATTTCTCCTACCTATCTAATTATTTAACTTCGTCTTGTGTAATTTCTAGTTCTCCAGATAGACTTCCCGTTGCACTAGAAGCTTGAACATTATTATTTTTTTCGTATCACAGTACTCGCAATGACAGCTTCTGTATGGATCTTCTCCTATTGGAGTTCATTTGGTGGGGTTGAATTATTTGTCACGACTTTGAAATTTCAAAGTTATATTCTTTTTGTTTCGAACTTTCTTTGCTGATGATATTAAGTTGTACTCAATTGTATACACTTTGCATTACAGTATATATTGACACACATTTTCCCTTCACTGTGTATTTTTCTCAACCATTTTCCCTTTAACAGTTCTTTTACTTCCGCTAATTTGTAGTTGAAGCTGTTTTTAGGCTGTTTTAATCAGCTGCGCCGAAGGTGTTTAGAGATTTCAGACTCAGCTTGTACACTCAAATTCATAGAAAATGAACTACGCATTTTTCACAATCTTGCAACACGGAAGAAAAGTACGTTACAACTGAACGTTAATTCCAAATATATATAAAATATTATTTCCTTGTTGCCATATTGTACAACTTGATGGACTTTGTATCCATCGGCCATTTTCTATTAAACTTACTGTACCTTTGCACCTTATTATTTTTACCAAATCACAGTGTCATAAAAACAAGTACTCGATTTTTACAATTACATGTGTGAGTTTTGTAATGGATCGCTCCATCACATTTGAAGTATTGAGCCAAATAAAATGTGCAATACATTTTAACAATAATTTCAAATTTTTGAACTTTTTTTTTTTTTTCAAATTTTCAAAATCATTTGAAAATAACTCATCCTGTTTCGGAGCGTTAATTCTGGTGTTGTAAGAAAACGTTATTTGTTCTGTGAAGTTTTTTTCGATAAAAACATTCTTTTTCATGTTTTGTTTAAAAAGGTTTTTTTTTACACCGCAAATATTTAATGCTTTATGCTGCAGATAATCAATGTAATCAGCAGGACTGGAGTTAGTCCTCACACATTTATCCCAATTTACTATTGCTTTGTTTTCCTGAAGCCTTACGAGGCAAATAATGGGATTTCTTATGCATTCACTGGCACCATGTTGTGCTTTCTATATCTTTACCCTGACAAACATAAGGAAATAACTAAGGACATATGGACTGAAGTTATTTGGTATAGTTTGTAATAAAATACTAATTAACCTCCAGGGAATTAAAGAAATATTTTGAATTATAGGAAGAATTTAAGTTCCTAGAGATAATACAACTTCGAAGACATTTTTACCGTGAAATAAGAAGGTATGAATTCTTACCGAAATATACTCCCGTTACATTACTCAATATGTTAATACGTTAATTTCTAATTATGGTATTATTCAAGGAAGACATCGGTTTTTGATTATAATTACTATCAGCAAAAATAAATTATCTATAGCTCAAAATCTCGAAAGAAAAAAACAACTAATTCTATTCAAGGGTAGAGATACAGTATATGTTTGGGTTTACTAGTACGTTGTGCATAAGAACTCGTGGTCATTGCAGCCTTATATTTCGGGTTCCAAACTCGTTCATATTGTATACATATATACAGATGTAGACAGTGTAACAAAAAAATGTTTTGTCATAGGTATGAATACTCTTGTAAACAAGCAAATACATAATATGTTTCTTTTAATGAGTCTGTTGCAATAGGACTCTGAAAATTATGAATTCAAAGCATATCATAATGTAGCCACGTCCCACGGCTTTCCCGCGTTTCTTTTATATTTATTAATAGCTATCGGCACATAACAGTATGGGAGTTATTTGAAATATTGAATTTTTAAAAATAAGGCTACAACGCTGAGAATTGGGTGCTTGGGTAAAGGGAACAACCACAGTATGTTCTGATTGTGGCTCACATGTATACTCAAAGTTTGGTGCGGATACGTTTAACTGTATGGAAGTAGTAAATATTTTTTTAATTGATTGGCAATACTGTCAACTGTAAAACCTGAAATACCTCTATGACGCGTCCCAGTACATAAATAAAAAAATTGTGCCTGGTACGTTTAATGATATGTAAGCCATTAAATATTTAATTTCTGAAATTGGTTGGCAACAATGGGAACTGAGGCGCCGCGCCGGTAATACCAACATGACTTGTCCAAGTACGTAATGCACATGTCAAATTTGGTGTAAGTTCATGCGGATACGTCGAACGGGAACAAATATGAAATCTACAATTTTAAAATTATTTGGCAACACTGATAAACTACGGTGCTTGGAGTGCCTGTATGACCTGTCTAAGTAAGTATCTAATGAACATGCATGTCAAATTTGGAGTAAATCAATGCACACGTGTAGATTTGTATTAATAAAAGCATTCTATAAGTTGGATATTAAAGTAGGCAGGCATCACTGACAACTGGGATGCTTGGGGTCGTAGACATCCAAAACTTCTTCTATTGTGTTAAATGATGTCTAAGCTAGGTTTGGGACAGATACGATATGGAAGATTTAAAAAAACAATAGTTGGCAACACTGAGAACTAGGCAACCGGAAATATCTCACGTATATTAAAAAACATTTCTAGTCTTACAATATCTAGGGTTTAGTAAAAACGGAAGTTTTAGAAAGAAAACGAACGTTTTTATTTTACTGTTTACAACACTAGTCAATTCTTTTTCAAATCAGCACCCGAACGTTTCTGTATCTTTATTAAGTAGCGAAAGAAAGATGGGCATGTCATCAGAATCTGCCATTTTTCGTTTGAGATTTCTACTCTGCAGGTTTGTTACTTTTTACATCTAATATATTGCTGTTGATGAAAGAGCATAGGAAAACTGTGCCACCAGAGAAAGATCCAAACACCCAGTATTGAAGCGTGGCGTTGCAATATCAATCAATCAATACGATACGGCTGACTAGGGAAGTTTAATAAAGTTGTTTGCATGTCTGTCAGTCGCAAAGTAATCACGAAGGCAATTTGGGGGAAAGCTGTCCGTCACGGTCAGCAGGTGTGACGTTTCGATGTTTCTATTGTTAGGCGAGAAAGAGAAATTGAGAGAAAAATAGACAGTGACGTAATTGGATTACCTACCATCCGTCCTATTTACTTACTTTCTGTTAAACTAACTCCATTTTGGATTCCAAATTAGAGAGATGTACAAATAGCTGACCGATACACAAATAATTGGTCAAATCAGACAAACAAAAGCTAAAAACAACAATGGTTAACACAACATTCAAAGATTAGAAGGTGAAATCTTACATTAAGGTAGGTAACTAGTTCTGATATCTAAACCTTCACAGAAATTGCGTTCTGCGTATGAAAGTCAGACAACTTTAATGATAAATAACGTTGTTATCTGGTTATGTTTGGAGTAAACGTTCGCTGCCTTGTTGCTAAGAAGTACTGGAATTGAGTTTCTGGAAACAGATCTAAACGTATTTTGCGTTTTTACTATGCAGGGTGTAAAGTAAAGAGAGGTGAAACTTCGGAAAGAGAATCCTGAGATCGAACAAGAAAAACGTTCATTTATACATGTAGTCCAGTCATATTAAGGTTTTACCTGAAAAAAAAATCCATGAAAGGGGATACTTCGGATATGTATAGTACTAGTACCCAGTAACAACATATCAAAAATCAACACTCGTGCATGCTGTACTACGGCCGCCATCTTTCTTGGAAAATTGGCCGCCGATTTTCAATATTTTTTATTATATCTCGGTAATCGTTTGAAATATGAATAAATGGAAGAGACACAAATTAAAGATAATAAAAAACTACATCTCTTTTATCCTTATAACATTTGTCCTATCTCTAACAGTTTTCCAGAAAAACGTAAATTAAAAAATCATAAAAATTGGAGATTAATCTACGTGTTAACAGTACTTTACATGGTAAACTTCGAACAACTTAAAAAGATATGATTTTTGAGTTTACGTTTTTCTCGAAAACCGTTAGAGATAGGACAAAAGTTCCAAAATGGCGGCCGTAGTACAGCATGAACGAGTGTTGATTTTTGGTATGTTACTGGGTACTAGTGTTACACATAAGCGAACTATCGCCTTTTAGAGAATTATTTCGAGGTAGAGGTTTTTTTGACCTAGTATTACTGGACTAATGGATCGAATTCCGCTTCGTGTTTGAGATACGAGGTACCAATAGCAGAGTACGGATAGGTATTAATATGTCAGATAGTTTCGAGATTCGCAACATATTGAAACATAGTGATGCTTTGTCATCATTACTGTTTAACTTTGCGTTAGAATATGCGATTCTAAAAATAAAAGAGGACAAAAAGAGACTAACATTGAATGGCTTGAATCAACTGTTCGTACACGCAGATGATGTAGATTTAATAGGGGATGGTATAGATGCAGTACAATGCAACACCGATGTCTTAGTAGAAGCGTGCGATGAGATAGGTCTACAGGTAAACATAGACAAAACAAAAAAACATAACACATAACAAGCCGAAACACTGAGAATGAAGGAAATAGATGCATAACAATTAGGAATGAGAACATAGAGAAAGTAAACACATTTAAATATTTGGGAACATATAAAACAAGCAAAACCGAAGTCACGGAAGAAATAAAAAGTCGCTTAGCACCGAGCAAGGCATGTTTCTACTCAGTGCAGAACCTCATAAGCTCGCGATTAATATCAGGAAAATTGAAATTGACAATATATATAGAACGGTTATTCTGCCGGTAATACTTTACGGTTGCAAAAGCTGGAGTACGACCCTAGCAAATGAACATAAATTACATGTGTTTGAAAATAAGGTTTTGAGAAATATATACGGGCCGAAACGGGACAAGATGACTGGACATGGAGGAGACTACATAATGAACTTCATGGACTCTACGACTCACCCGATATTGTAAGAATAATGAATTCGCGACGACTAAGATAGGCAGGCCATGTAGCTCGGATGAGGGAAACACGAAGCTTACCTTCCATCGTAGTTGGTAAACAGGAGGGAAGGAGACTGTTCCTACACCGAGACGACGTTGAGGAGATAATATTAGAAGGGATCTTCGAGAAGTAGGTGTTTGTGATGAAAACTGGCTTGATCTTTCTCAGTGTAGAATCCTATGGAGAACATTATGAGCTCTACACAAGTTAGCTTTCTCTATTTAACTAACGTACTACTAAGAACAACGAACAGTTCGGCAAGGTCTTTATATATTAATCCTGAATCTACTTAACTTTCCAGAGGTAAGTCAAAATCAACGTTTGATTACGTCTTTTTGCAAGCCAATCAGTCTGTGTTATGAGTTAATTAGTTGTGGTTCGATATTTGTATCACATGCTATCACAAT
>JAGDQP010052868.1:0-13684 GCA_022664845.1 Lepisma saccharinum | reverse complement strand
AACGGTGTCATCGGATTTCAAACTAACTTGCCAACAGATGTAAACAATAACGATGTTAAGGAAGATGAAATCCCAAATTATAGTATCTTAAAACTTAATTTTAAAAACATATTTTAAAAACATTTGGACCTTCTTCAAATTTAAGAAAATTGCCATTTGAATGAACTTTTGGAAAAGATGGAAGAAGCGACACGGAATGCAATCATAAATACTGTTCTTAAGAAACAATAACATCAAGAAAAAGATGAACTCTTTCTGAATTTCGACATTGGAAAGCCTAAAAAGAAAATATAAAGCAGGCAGTAAAAGTTATAGGGCAACCGCGGATCAAGAACTAAGTACCTCAAGACTGCACAAATACAGACAGATCAAGGAACAAGCTGAGGAAAAACAAATTTGAAAACAAAACAAATATGGAGCAATTTCGCGGACGAAAATATATTCAACAGTATTTCGGGGATGCCCTACAAAATTGTTATGCAAAAACTAAAAAAAAAGGAGAAATAAATATGTTTAAAAAGTCGATATAAAATTTGCAAGAAATTACACACAAAAAATAAAACTATTATATGTGAAACTCCTTCCAGATGGCGTTGTAGAAGATGGTGAAGATAACCCAAGAACTAGAAACATGCTCCGACCGACGAGGAAGATCGAGAAATCCCAAAATAAAACAGGAAGAAGTAAAAGCTGCGATACAATCTTTGAAATCGAATAAGACACCGGATCCAGCTGAAGTTTAAAACGAGATTTATAAAATATCTACAGACTTATGCATACCGTATCTAACAAGGCTATATAATGAATGCATGAGACAAAGAAAATTCTCTAACTCTTGGAAGAAATTGAATCGTATCAAATTGCTTAAGGCCGAAGATAAACCAAAGACGAATCCAAAGTTATGTAGTCCGTTATGCGTTTCAAATGTTATCAGAATTTTTTTCGAAAAACTAATTACAACTAGAATCAACGAAAATAGAGTCAATATGTCAATTACAATATAGACTCCGACAAAGATAATCGACCGAAGGCACGCTAACTGAAATATGTGAATCAATTAATAAATCATAATTAGAAGAAATTCAAATATACTGTGTGAGTTTTTCTTTGATATCATGTTCGGATTCGATAATGTCTGGTGGCTATCGATGTTGAAAGAGCTTAAAATCATCATGGTACATTCTGCAATCTGGCAGCAAAAGTTATATTAAGGTATATAAATCCAACTAAACAAAGCCGATGGCGTCGTGCAGGAAAAGCAAAATAGAGGATATCCACAAGGATTCATCATGGACCAATCATTTGGGACATGATATTTCAGCCATGTTTGGAGATGCTGAGTGGACAATTTCATGTGGAGCGGGTGGTATGCTATGCGGACGACTTGGCGGTAGTGATTAAAGGAAATAATAGAAATGAGTTTCAGATAAGCAAAACAGGTAGACGAGCACAAACATTAAAATTATAATTTATGTTGAATAAACTAAATACGTACTGTTTAAAAGTAACTGAACTTTTATCCCTGAATCAATTCTTAAACTAAACGACAAAGCGAGCAAAAGAGAAGAAAAAGTGTTCAAATAATTTGGAGTCGTTCTGGACGATAACATTGAATTTTAGAACAGAAATATTGACAATTAAAATTAAAGCCATAAAATAATTGCACAAAGTTGCAAATATTACGTGCAATGAATACATAATAATATTAAGAACAATCAGAATGCACCATGATGCCATAATCAGATCTATATTTGGGTACGCCGCCAGTGCCTGAAACCACTTGATGGACGATGATGTGACAATCACAAATCGTGAATAGATAACAAAGATTAATTGTACTTAGATTCACTGGAGCTTGCAGGACAACACATGTGCACGCACTCCAAGTTGTGACGCAGCAATGCCTATACACTTCCAGGTGAAGTAGTTGGGATTCACATACTAGCTTAAAAGGGAAAAGAAGATAAAGTAGCAGCGATATTACACCAGCCTGCGTATAATATAAACGATATCCAGAATTTCTTAACCAGTGCGTTGCAAGCATACTGAAATAATACACCAACATCAAGAACAGTATGGAATAAGTTTCCAGATGTAGCTGACAGACTGGAGGTGCAAATACAAATTGAAGGTGCTGTACTACACTTCATTAGTGGTCATGACCTCTATATTCATGAGTATAAAGGACCTCGATTGTTTGGAGGACAACATGTGCCGCGTCTACGGGGTTAGCATCTCCGGGTCACGAACTTTTAAGAAGTCAGATAACGGAAGATCTAGTTACTGAGCAGAGAACTCTCTTGGGGTAGAAATCCGTGACTGGAACTCGTCACAGCCTTCCGAGAGAGAACAGAGATGATCTCGACATAATACAAAATGAGATTCCTGACTGCAGGGGCACGACCTGCTGCGGTGCGCGAATGATTACGACCACCGCGATCACGAGAGGTTTGGACTGCAACTTGGTTACGACTACGGGACAACCGCACCCGAGGGCGGATCAAACGCGACATCCGCGAGTGATAGTGAAGCAAACACAGCTCAGATCTATCCAATAAACAATACAACACCTTAAGTAATAGTGGAATTATAAACAAAATTAGCTATAACAAAAGTGCATAAGCGAAATGTTGCTGGAATTCAGCAATGACGATTCCCTTGTCTGGAATCCCGATAAGAGAGGCTTGTTAGTGTATGTAGTGTAGTGTGTGAGAATGAGGGCGGAAATCTGGATTAGAACATAATACTAGTGATAGTGCGATTTACGTATGCATAATTGACCGCAGTTGCGGAGACCGCAAAAAAACGGTTGTAAAGATAACGGAATCTCTGGCGTCTAAATGTGAGAAGAATGAATGAGTGCAGTGATATGAACATAAAAGGAAGAAGAGAAGATGGAAAATATCGGGCATATATGTACACATTTTGTTGATTTAAGACCATATCTACGGATGTATGTTGACAGTTTTTTCTTCTCCGTTTGAGTCAATTGTTATAAGAGAGAGCGAATGAAGAACAGAAGAAGAAGTTTATGGCTAACCCTTTGATGAAATGAAGACGAAAAGGAAGCTGGATAAAACCTTCTTCCGAGAGCTGCGGCCTTTAATCTTATTTTATCTGATTACAAGGAGCCGCTGATAAAGAAAATTAATCTCAAGTTAATGTTTGTGTTATAATGGTTTTGTCCTGTGTCGTTTATATGTATGTATCATTTGTATGTGTAAAGAAAATAAAATATTTATAGTCGGAATGACACCCCCATGCAAATGTTACAATAAAAGAAGGAACATAGACCAGGGAAATATTCTGGACGCCTGGCCAAAAGTATATCCCGCAACACCAGCAGTCTTACGCAGATGGAACACAGAGCCTTCTTAGAATGTCGGAACTCCGGCAATCCAGGAATCTCTAGGGACATGCCTGCCACAAGGCAAGGATATCAAATCTAATCGTGTTGCACACCTCGCGAAGTGCAGGACTTGGCTTGTGCAAAGCATGCTAAGAGGCAGGGGTGGTAAGGTGTCCCAAATGAAGAAATGTATCTTTTGGGCTGCAATAACGTAATGCATATTGTCTTCTTCTAGCTTCAAATCCTCATGTTAGAAACAGAACATGAATAATCTAATATTCGAGTTATGAGAACATATTTATTATCATCACGTTCTGTAACATCGATTTATTTATCTTCACGCACTATATCATTAAATATACTTTCTTCTCACGTGAGAGATGGATCATATGCTAACTTTTCCACATACCGAGTTTCTACCAGCATAAAAGTTTCAGTGACTAGCAGCTCCCTAAGCCTTAGTTCACGCAACTGTGTATTACTGATGACATATCTATTTAATTATGATTTACATCTAAGGAACATAGTATCCGTTAGATTCTCAACAACAAATTTGTAAATAACTAGATTTTATCATGATGCCTGCCATTTTAACACAATTATTAGATAGTAGATGCGTTTCTTATGTCTTGTATATGTCATAGTTATCTTTCTGTCTATGGCATATTAAATGTAAACAAGCTAAACTGTTTTAATGTGTATTATTTACGCATCTATGGGAAATATCAGGGAAATAATACAGGAAAGGGAAAATATGCAGGAGAGGGAATGTATGTAGGAAGCAGACAACTAAGGTCAAAGATCCTACTAACATCCCGGAACCTGCCTGGTGTGACATAGAAGAAACGTTAGAAAACAGCCAGTGTTGCCGCAGCCACAGTTATTGAGCACAGGATTTCTCAACGGAATCGAACGGTATTCCAACAGACTGAGCTAACGTCCCTCGCTCCTATGTGAGGAAGTACACTGTCAGAGGAAGAGAAAGTACATATAGGCTGTCCGAGTCATATAAGCAAACACTTCGGGAGATAAATTGTGACACCAAAATAAGAATAAACATTCCCATAAACATGGATATGATTTCGCTCCGTTTTGGAGATACAGCGCTTCCAACTTCAAGCCCAAAGGCGATTACTAACAATGGGGAGAAAATAGATAATTCTCAATAAATCAGAAGCGATGTATTGAATGAAAATTGCGATTGCTGAAATTTCTTTCTATCATCGTTTCTTATACCAGGAGTGAAAGTACGATGCCGTAGGGATATCAACTTGGCATAACATTAAAAATTTTCAAAGGGCATTACATCGTTTCATTGGGTATTTGGCTTCACGTAGTGATGATAAACACACGCAAAGTACACACCGCAGAGATAACAAAGGATAAGACAGAAAGAGTTTCGAAATTGTTTATAAACTACGAATTTTTGTAAGATATATCATTGACATTTTGCAGCACTGCGGTATGTGCTTTTCGTATGTTGTATACCATTACTAGAGGATAACAAATATAAACTAGGATATCGTAGTACAATTAAAATAAATGTTATACAAGAATGGCAACACTGACAACGCGCTTGATATGCACCATGTCGTTAAAACTAAATTCCCGGAAACAACATTTTCATTCAATAAATCTTTTCTGATTTATTAAGAATTATACATTATCTTTCCACAATAATGCGTCTCCGTTGTGTTCTAAATTGAAAACAATATACATCCGAGACGAATCGAAATCATCCCCATGTTTATAGGAACTTCTACTATTGTTTAGTATGACGAATCATCTCCTAAAGCTTTTTTCGTATATGACTGGGAGAGACTGGGATACAGAGATACAGATATGCATACATAAAGCCGTTAATTCTGACCAAAACACCCTAAAATAGAGTTATATGTGTGATGAATATTCCAATACACTTACTATAATAAATTGGCAGTTTTCTTAGCCTGTACATATATAATTTAAAACCTAATTCTACGGCCATTTTTAAATACAGAAATCAGGCTGGACTGATTATGTTTTACAAGTTTCTTCTAATTGCTTTTAACTTGAATTCAATTTATGACATTTAGGCATTTACAGCTCACGAAATGATAGGGTAGAGGATTCGGGAAGGATTCGACCGCTACCTATGTTGAAGATTCTATTTCGAGAAGCTCAGCCAGGATCGTAGGACCCTGGGATCAAACCCACGACATATCGGATGCTACGTCAACGGTCTACCACTGGCCTGCATCTGCTCGGAATGCACTACAATAAAACTGAAATTAAGAAACTATATGTCACATTTTAACCAATAAAATTACTTTGCTAAAAGCTTTTATGCGTACTAGCGTTTACGCTAATTATACACGTTTTGCATAAGTTGTTCTGTACTTCTGTTGGATTTTTTTCAACATGATCTCATTAAAATACATTCATGAAATTTGGCACATACATTCGAATTAGGGCCACATTGAACATCAATTTACAAATGAAAGAAAAGGATTTAAAGTTGTTTCTTTTTTAATATTTTACGCTTTAACAAATATAACGATCGGTGTAATATAATTAAATTATATACGAAATTAAAGCTCAGGAGTTTGTAAACGAGTGTTGAGTTTCCAAAAAATCCGACATTTTGGAAAAGTCGCCATATTAGATCCAAAATGGTCGCCAAACCCATTGTTGTATAGAATAGAAAGCTTAAACTACTGGGGATATTGAAATGGTATTTGGTATAAAGGTACAACATCACTATTACATTACGAAAATGTTACCTGATGCATTCAAAGACACCATCTTGAATCGAAAATGGTGGACCTTAAAAATCTATTTTCCACACGGTTTGAGTTAGAAACAAAATTTGGTATGAAGGTACACGATCATGTGACAACTTTTAAGCAAGGGAGCTTTTGGTTCACGTGTACTAACGATCATACGCTCGACCGACAAAATCGCGTTTTTAAGGCTTTATATCTCTGTCATTTTTCAAATGTCGAAATTTTCATGATCGAAAGGGACCAATACTGGTATTAGAGATTAAGTTACTATCAACAATTGTTTTATGTGTGGCGTAAGTTTCGAGAACATTCACCCGAAAAAGTCGACAGCGTTGCTTTTCTCAAATGTATATAGAGCCCCATGTACACTCACTCACTCACTGACTGACTCATTCACTCATCCATATAAATTCACAGGCCAAACTGCTGTAGCTACAAACACCAAATTTGGTATGAAGTTGTAGGACCATGAGTAGGTAAAGGGAACAATCTGACATTTTGGAATAGTCGCCATCTTGGATCCAAAATGGCCGCCAAACCCATTATTGTATAGAATAGAGAGCCTAAACGGCTGGGGCTATTGAAATGAAATTTAGTATGGAGGTACACTATCCCTAGTAGGTTACGAAAATATTACATTATGTATTAAGAGCCGTCATCTTGGATACAAATTGGTGGACCTTAAAATGCATTTTCCACACCGGTTGAGATAGAGATACGAAATTTGGTATGAAGGTGTATCATAACAAGTAGTTTACAAAAATAAAAAAAAAATGTTTTGGTAAAGTCTTCATATTCGATTCAAAATGGCCGCCCAAAAATCATTTTGGCACCGTTTGAGCTAAATAAATTATTTTTTTATATTTAGTTGTGTCTTTACGTGTAAGTCACGACAATATAATAAAACATTAAAAAAGTCGCCATCTTTAATCCAAAATAGCCGTTCGAAAACACATTTTCTAAATCACTAAATCTAAACAAACGAAACTTGGTAAGAAGGTGTACCATGTTGGGTAGGTCATTAAAATAGTGAAAAAAGAAACAAATGATGGCGCAGCCCCCCTCCCGGTGGGTCCTATATTTGTAGCATGGAGTTTGCCAGAGTCTCTGTTTACGATAAAGGGGGCCCCCCAAACCCCCATGTTCGGAGCCCCGCTCGAAGCAAAGCGAGTCCATATACTATATAGCCTCATGGACACTCATTCACTCATCAATATAAATTCACAGGCCAAACTACCGGAGCTACAAACACCAAAATTATTATGAAATTGTAGGAGCATGAGTAGGTAAAGTAAAAAATCTGACATTTTGAAAAAGTCGCCATCTTGGATCCAACATGGATGAAAAACCCATTGTTGAATAGAATTAAGAGCTTAAACGGCTGAGCCTATTGAAATGCAATTTGATATGGGTGTACACTATCGTTATTAGGAAAGGAAAATATTAAAAAAAATAAAAGTCACCATCTTGGATTCAAAATGGCCGCCAAACACATTGTTGTATAGAATAGAGAGCTTAAACTACGGGGGCTATTGAAATGGTATTTGGTACAAATGTACATTATCATTTCTAGGTTAAAGAAATATTACACAGTTTACCTAAAGACGCCATCTTGGATCAAAAATGGCGGACTTAAAATTGTATTTTCCATAACCTTTGAAGAAGAAGCACGAAATTTAGCATAAAGGTGTATCATAATTAGTAGTTTAGAAAAATCATAAAATGTTTTGGGAAAGTCGCCATCTTTGATTCAAAATGGCCGCCAAAATATCATTTTTGACACCGTTTGAGCTAAAGAAATGAAATTTTATTTTTAGTAGTGTATTTACGTGTAAGTCACGACAATATAATAAAACATTAAACAAGTCGCCATCTTTAATACAAAATGGCCGTCCTAAAACACATTTTCTAAATCACTAAGTCTACACAAACGAAACTTGGTATGAAGGTGTACCATGATGGGTAGGTCACAAAAATAGTGAAACACCCCACATGGGAGCGCAGCCCCCAGGTGAGTGGTATATTTGTAGCATGGAGTCTGCCAGACAGTCTCTGATTACGATAAAGGGGGGGCAGCCCCCGAGCGAAGCAAAGCGAGTCGGTAGAATTATACAATCAGACCTAAGAAACGAACTCCTGAATAATTTTGACCTTCTGGATGGCCCCACTGCTTCCTCCGTTTAGAATTTATCCATATACTCATTTTCTCCACTTGTATTTTATCGTATTATTCAAAGGTTTCATATTTCCATCCTATAATCCTTACAATCACTTACTTCTCTTAAAATGTTCTATAATTTGCGAGCAGGCAAAAATGGCCTACTTTTAGGCCACACATACTTCCATTCATCAGTACTTTCTAATGATTTAATTCTAACCTTCAAACTACTGCGTTTCCGTTCATCGCAACAAAGCAACCACCACTTACTAGTAGACATCCACTGGAACGATACATCTCAACAATAATTTTCGCATGGACCAACAGTTAACTGTATCGACAAAGCCCCGAACAATCCAACCTAGCCAGCGCTCAGTGGAAAGCTTTTGTAGTGCTTCATGACAACGAAGGCGGTTCTCTCAGCCGGTAATGAATCTACCACAGTACTTTAGTAAATTTGGATAATGTTGACCACCTCCGACAAGCTTGCCGACGACTATCTGATTCCGCCTACATACCAACCATCCTAACCTAAACTTTCCAACAGAAAATCTTTTTATTTATAATCGCCGTGAAGGTATATCCAAAATTACCATAATATACCTAAGTACAGATAGTCCACGCATTCCTTCTTCCTAACCTTTATCAGAGATTCACAGGCCAGGCAATTGAAGCAGACCCATTGTGGCTAGCTATAATTGTCCTACTGAAAGTATTTCAGCTGTTCAAGCGCTACAAACACCTGATAGGTGATACCTACAAGTATCTATAAATATCCATACTAACAACTCCGAACAGCAATGAGAATCTTCCGGCCACTCATGTTCATCCTATTCAAACCAAGGTAAAAGATCTACATTTTCACTACCGTATACTTCTATCTGATCAGGACACCAGATCAATTATTCCTACACAGAGATTACCTTTTCATCTCCCTCTCAAATTTACTTAGACCTTAGTTTGTATTAAGCATTCTTTCTCAGCTCCCTTCAGTTCTCCCCCACAAATGCAATGCTGCTAGAAGTTTAACCTATTAAATCATTATTACGTCTCAAATTGTATTAAGCAGCAAACCCGATGGCAACTTTACTCTATATCCTAAAGTTATTTGCCAAACCTCATACGACATATACATACTAAACTTCACAATCAGCCCGGCAATCCACATGAGGAAAAGAGGTGGTTCATTGAATCCCCGTGTCCATAATCACTAGCCCTTTTCCAGCACCAACATAACAGATCTAACAGTTTCTGAACACATGCAATTCCACAACACTGACGCAAATGCGACTTTCCGTGTAGCTGTAATCAGTAGCTTACCCTTAAACCACAAACACGTCTACACGACGTCTCTGACAAGGAGTTTTCTTTCAGGGTTTAAGATCAGAACAGAAACCTTGTCTAATCCTGCAGTAACCCTGTTTCCCCTTCTGTTAAAGTTCCCTATACTGACTGTCATTTAATCAAATTCACCCAGCAAACTACTTACTTGTCATTGCGCTTCCTAAGACAATTTAAGCTCTTTTTAAAATTTAACAAATGCTCAGAGTAAAAATTACCTAAAGTTTTATTTTGCGGCCCCAGGCGCCCCTATATTCAATATCAAATTTTGTAATAATAGAATGCGATCAAAGGAAAGTGACTTGTGACCAAGTGCGATTTTTCGATGCCCTATTATTTGCCATATTTTCTGTGTCCAATGTATTGTCAAGGGGTCCAAGAAGGTGTGTGTCGTTTTAACACTCTATAAATTGTACACTTATAATTAAAATTCCAGTGGTAATCAAAAGAAGGTGACCGATGCTGAAAGGCTATCTGCTAATGTTTTAAAAGTTTAACACATTTTAAAACCAAAAATTCTTCGTAGTTCCAGTGGCAGCACTCTGATCTGTCATTTGCTATATTTTGTTACCCGAGTGTATAACCATGTAGCCCCATGATTTATTTCCTTGCAATTAAAATATCCGATGGTGATCAAAGGAAATTGACCGATGTTCAAATACGATCAATAGATGGTTTAAAGATTAAACACATTTCTAGAACAATAGTTCTAGAAAGGGCTCCCATTTTGATATCAAATTTTGATATAATGGAACGCCTTTAAACGATGTGTGGCTGGTGATCAAACGTGACCCAAAGTTATTCTATCATTTACCATCTCTTCTGCCCAGAACATATTGCCAGCAGGCTCAACCACACGATTGTCATGTCAGCCCCCACCCTAAAAATAATATTTGCCCATAATTAAAATTCTAAATGCGATCAAACAAAAATGACCGATGTTCAAAGATGGTCTAGTGATGTTTTATAGATTTTACATATTTTCAGAGCAACAAATCCCAAAATGTCTATTCTATGGGCCAAGTCGCTACTGTTTTCAGTATCCATTTTGTAATAATATAACGCGATGAATCGAAATTGACCAGCGATCTAACGCTGTTCTAGCATCTCCAATGTTTTCAGAAGGAAATTAATCGTTGGGGTATGGTGTGATGTTAGCTTCTCCTAGTAATGTTTCGTTGTATTTGTAATATAAAACGTGATCAAACCAAAGTTATTGGTGATCAAACGATTTTATAGTTCTTGTTCTTTAACTCATATTAGGGCAGATAAACCCTTTGCGCCCACAATAATTTGCAGCAGTGAATTCACACTGTCAATATACTCGATTTGCAAGTGTGGTTTCTCTGGTAACATGTTGAACGTTAATTATTATATAATGAATGTTGATCAATGTTAATTATTGGCCACGAATGTTTGTATCGCAATTATTTCTCAATACACATGGCTCCGAAACAAACCTTTTCCTTTCATTCAATTTAGCTTTTTAGTTACATGATCCTAAACATTGGGTTATATTACGTTTCGGACACCCTGTACACATTAGAATGGTCCAAACGTGGCTAGTCGTCAAACTAATGATGCTGGTGCAACACTAAATTTGAAGACTATATCGACAAACGCTTTAATTATTGGAAATAAACTTACCGTAGCTATTATGAAAGACAGAAAGCCAAGTATTACTGGACAATAAAGAACACCATACGACAAATAGGAAACGTTTGGTTGCTGCAACTGGGAAATCGTTATTTAAGAAAAAAAATACTATAAATATGAGCTTAATCAACTTAAGTCAGTGAACATTTCTCACGTAGCTTATTGTAATGCTTTCTATCAAAATAATTACAAAATACAAAAAAAAAACACACACACACAAATGAATAAAGTCACGCAGAAGTTGGAAGCACGTATTTACTGAAGAATAAACTAAGGAAGCACACTTACAATGTTGTTCCCTTATTTTCTTAAGTGGAATTAAGATATTATGAGAGACGTGTTGATGGAATCGACTATCATGAAACTACGTCAACAGCTGTTGGCAAGATGAAACTTTCAAAGCCTGAATCGTACTTTAAGGGATGAGGATTTCAAACTAATATGAAGCTATCATGAAAAGAAATTATGGAATGTATGCTTAGTATAGTTTTTTTCTGATTCTTCAGTTATTATGAAACTGCTATATAGAAGGGTGGTATTTAAATCACCAGGTGATCCTTTAGTAGCGATGTAGTATTTAAAAGCAAAAAGACAGAGCTATTCTTTGAAAGATTCTATCATACAATCTTGTCCATCTTTCAAACGTGGTTCAAAAATCAACAGAGCTACACGTTCAGATTCTAGAACACAATCCAAACCATACAATTAAATCTGAAATATTAAAAAAAATGTCTTCTAATGTGTTCCATAATTAACATTGTATTCAGTGGTACACATCATCATATTTTGGATTTGATTTCATCACAAAATTTACAACGATGTTACTTGACGCGGCTAACTTTACGATATGGTTGTACGATTTCAGACTGGGCGCGACGTTGTAATTAGACTGAAATATGCAGTTAAGTTTAATTATTACAAGGATAGGAATATTTAATTGGATAACAGAAAAACAATGCTTTACAAGCGAACCTTAAATTTGGTAAATAAAAAGCAGTATTGTTTTAAAAACAACATGAGAGCCACTCTTCTTTTAAAACGTAAGGCAAGGATATACAAACATGTGTTATTCACTTGGGGAACTTTCTAACAATCGACTAGTGAATGTGTTCGACACAACAAAAGCAAGCATCTTACAGTTAATGAGTGTGCAAATTTAAAATTATTTGCTGATTTCGTGTTGCCGATGAAGGAATCACGGTTTCCAGTGTGATGATAATTGTTTGGAAATCACTCAACTAAGACATCTAAAATGAACGAGTGCCAAAAAAAATGAACGAGTGCCAAAAACTAGCATTCATTTGGGAGTTAATTACGCAATACTTGTCGTCATAGAAGTCCGAATATACGCGAGTTATTTCTCGGTAAATTAAAATGTATTGCTCAGATGCTTCTTTTCTTGTTGTTGTCTCAATCGTGATATTTGGAGAAAGATCTGTTGTCGAGGTTTGAAATTATACACATTTATCTAGAACGCTCTTTTATCCCATTATATTCTCTTTATCATCACCAACAGTCCCTAGAGTGCACTTTTTAAGCAAAAATAAATTAAGTAATTGAACTGATATAGGTCATCTTTCATTTTAAAAGATACATTTTGTATAATTTATAATTATTTGAAATAAATATTGTATTTGTAACATACGCATCGTTTATCTTCATTTTTACTCTTTGTATATTTTCCATTTCCTATGAATTACTAAGAATTCAGAGAAATAAACAAGTAATGCGGTAGTTCCAGGAGGTGAAGGTGAGACAAGGTTAACTATTCATACAGTTATTGTACGTCTAAGAACAATCTCTCTGACAAGAATGTGTTGGCCTAATAATAAGCTAATTTGTTGATGAGCAATAGGCAAGGTTAGGTTGTCATTTCCCTTCGTATTATTCTTATGTTATTAGATAGTATCTATTGATGGCTAAGTGAAAAGTACGAAGAGGTTTGTCTTCGCTACATACGACCATATTTATCAAACCAACGTTGTTTAGTTACAAGTCTTGCTAAAGCATATCAACCTGTGTCTTAGTTTTAAAAAAGTCTACTAGCCATATAATATATATCACATCATACAAGGGTAAGATACGTTTTAAAACATTTCTCTAAAGTGTTACAGTGATATTCTAGGATCAAAGACGTCCATAGATATTAGTAGTAGAATTTGTTGTGAGTATTATTAATATTAATGTTGCACTGTAATATTCCATCTCTTTAATGCTTTGTATTTGCTCTTGTTCCCATTTAGTGCAGGGCTGTTACTCAAATTATTTCTAAACTTGCTCTGTAGTTGCATTATTATCAAACTACTGTATTAAATAAAATTATATCAATCAACCATTAGACAGAAACATTGTGAATCCCATAATTTCTTGTATTTCTTTTATGTTGGATTCGTTTGTTGACACAACGTATCTACG
>JAGDQP010052867.1:0-13685 GCA_022664845.1 Lepisma saccharinum | reverse complement strand
CTGTTATCTTGAAGATTATCAGGTAAAGTAAAAAGAGTCTCAATAGAATTCACAAAACCTACGTGACCTCAAAAGAGCTTCAGAGAATGACTAAAAAATTCAATAAATAACTAATAGCATCGACTTTAATTTTAATCACACACTTCTAAAAGGTGTGTATGAACCATTTACTGGTAAAGTACCGAATGTAACAAGTAAGTTGTCGAGCACGATATTTCAAACAAATGGACCTCTACATGGATTTACTGCATTGGGAGTGTAGCATAGATTCCAAGCGAACTCACACCGGACATTTTAACTATGAGATTTTAGGATGATTATATGACACTATAAAACTAAGGTTAGTGTTGCTTCTTCCTCTTCTTTCTCATACGGACAGTGTAAGAAAGTAAAGAACAAAAGACTTGAGTGGCATTTCAGATGAAACGTCGCAAACCATACGTCTTTTCCTCATAATGGAAGAACTCATTCCTCCATTACCATGATGAAAACTAACATTAGGCTACCACGTATAAATTAAGATAGATATGTTGCTGAATGGTTTTAAAGGTGTAAATACCCATCCATATTACCCGACGCCACCCAAAACCGAGTGCATGGTAGCCTGATATTCCTTTTCACCGTGGCAAAATAATTGAAATAATTGCCGTTTCTATTTTTACCTTCTCATTTCAAACTCTTTTTGGATATTGTTAGGACTTCAAGTTTATTAGAGTTAAGCAGTCTCCATAGACAACGGATAAATGTAGATATTGGATTGATCCTTAATATACAGTTAAATAAGACGACAAACAAACAAAAAACAAACAAAAATAACACAGAGTTGTCTATTTTTTAGTCTACGAAAATTACTCTTTTTCACTTGAAAAAGAAACAAATATATAATACAAGCCGTTCACGAATTTAACACAATGTAAAATCTTTTAATTAAGAAAAGCACTTTTAAATAAACAATTCACACAGAGAGGCTCCGATCTGGAAAGTACAGTTTGGGGACAGACTTTCTGTGTTGTTAGTTTACCCAAGCGTGAAAATACTAAAATACTAGGGCGCACTATTCGGCCAGTTTCGAAATAATAAGGTGTCAAAGTTTCCATAGAATCTTATATACCTGAAAATGTTCTTTATCAGCCAGCCTGATGGTTGAAGTGCTAACTTCACGAGCCTGAGGGAATAGGTTCGAGTTTCAGTACATGTAAGTTTGTTTAGTTTTTGTCAGTAGAATGAGTATTTTGTGCATTGTAGAAAAAAAAAATGACAGTGAAGGAAAAATATAATATGAAACTATTTGTTATTCAAAAACCGATCGTATTGGAACGTTAATAATGTTGCGCGGAAAATAAGTTTTTTCAGGAAACAAGCTGAATGTGGCTACGGTGTTGACATGATAATGAAAGAGAACAGTTGTCCTGTAATACAAAATATTTCCTTTGTTGGTGCTTTGCAGATATATATCTGCAAAATAATATTACAAATTAGTCAAATATTCTGAAACACCTTGTTTTGACCACAAATGGTGCACGTTTGGTAACGGGCGTTTTTTGAATAACAAACGTTTCACCATCATATTTTTTCTTCCATTTTGCTTATTTATTTATTTTTAGTTATTGTACTCATTCTATTGACAAAAGATTTAGGAAAGTGCATGTATCTGGAGTCGAACCTACACTCTCTGGCTCATGAAGTCAGCACACTACAGTCTACACCATTCGGCCGACTGGCTGACAACATTTTAAGATATATAATGTGCTATATCTTCTCTCTCTGTCATTTCGAAACTTTGACCTGTGTTATTTCGAAACTGGCCAAATAGTGCACCCTACTATTTCAGTATCTTTACGCGCAAAGGGTAAACTGCCACCACACGAAGTCTGTTTCCAAACTACACTTCTCAAACCGGGAACTTCCTTTGTCAGTGTAAAAATTCATTTTAATTCCAGAAAATAGAATTCCTTTCTGAATCAGTACATGTCAAATCATGAGCATGCTGTACTGACTGTTTGATCTAAATTTTAAGGGGTTGCTAGAAACAAGATTCTAAGTGTAACTGTACTGTATTATTATGTCAGTGTAACTTATATCTACAAAAATTACGAATTTGATTAATTATAAGAAACGAATGAATTAAGCAAACAGTGACTTTGCACGTAGTTTTTTCGTCCTCATTGTCGTATAAACGATGCAAAATTGCAGTTTTTCAGAACTAATAGAAATTGAAACAGCAGTTCATCCGCTATGTTTGTTAACATGATATCCCGGTGACGTCACAACGTCATATAGAATAGTCTATTCGAACTTCCGCCACATGCTCAATTCTCTTTTAACCGTTCAGTGACTCTTACCTATGATAATTTTAATGTAGTAGTATAAGATAACCCTATGAGATTTGAAAGGTACAAGGAAAAAAAATCATTGTTCAAAAACTGGATTTTCAAGGAGAAGAGAGAACAAACTTACAATCTCTACCTTTTTCATTCTTCTCGGCATCTTAAATTGTCAATAACTTGTGACTTAGTTGATTGATTCCCTTTACTATCTGTCACGTGCAATCACTTAATAGAGTACTAAAATGCTATTATAACCTCATTTTCACAGTTTGTGTGCTATGTTGGCTTTTCCCATGTTCCCTTCATTTCTTTACATCTGAAAAAGCTCTTATGGATGGAGTGAGATATTGTGTACATTATGTTGGCAACCTGTTCAGATAACCATTTTTAAAGCTGTTTTGTTTGTTAGATTTTCAATATTTAATGATGCTACTCGATTTTGTTCCTTTCTTGAGCTGGTTTTAAATCTCAATATTTTCGTTTAACTTTCCGTAACTGTCATATAGCTTTTGCAAACTTCTGTAATTTTCTGAATTGCAGAAGCTCTGCGATTTAAGACTGTGTTAGATAGAAAAAAATCTTGACCCTAAATAATATTTAACGACTTTTTCTTGTATTTCATGCCCAGTAGACAGACAGAATTGTCTTTTTCTGACTTTGGCTCAGGCCAGATGGATGTTGATGGGATGATTGGTGGAATGAAGAAAGTGGGAGGAAATGGGAGAACCATGAGAAAACTCACGCACACGGTGTTTGTTCACCACAAAGCGCATATTAAATGAGCAGGGATCGAACCGACAACCCCAAGCACCAGAGGTGAGCGCTCTACCATTGAGCCACCGTGCCCCCCCCCCTTTTTTTTTTTGATGAACAGATGATCTCTATCTCTCTTTATTTTCTTTGAGATTGGCCTAAACTGTCCTTTTGATTAGAACACTTCATGGTAAATTGAAGAAAGAAACACTCCGATAACAGCCAAAGAGAAACTTAATTGAATGCAAATCTGAATAAGAATTTATGTAGCAAAATACCAGCAAACACATTTTCAACTCAAGTTAAAAACTAAATGAAATTAGAATTTAATTAGACCATAACATTCATGTTTTATGACGCTAAAAGTGTTGATTATAATAATTAACGAAATCATTCGTTACACAACTCGACAGTAAGTTGTACATTAGGCAAATAAATAAGTAATCGAATAACTATTACCTAGTACTAAATTTGTTGTGTCTTTTTACCTGCACACTTTGTCTTCTCTTTAATAATTGGACATAAGATCCATCAAAATACTTATCCTCATCTTTAAATGTACATTTTAATGCACTTATTTTGGATTCTAGTTGTTTAATCTCTTCACTCTTTTTCCCCTTTTGTTGTAGTAAATCTTTTATCCTGTTAAATAATTACAAATAAGTTTAAGTAATATGGCCATACTTATATAAACAAACTACCCTTTGTACTACAAAATATTATATAGCTTTTTTCCATTATATTTGACTCGGCATTTCCTGTTTTCCTTTACAATTTGTAATTCGTTGAAATGGAAATTTATTGCAGAAATTCATAAGTAATTCGAAGCATAAAAAAGTAAATTCCAAGTATTTTTTTTTAAGATTATATATATATCTTTGATTTTTTTTATTATTATTATTATTTTCATTAAACTCACATAATTCTTCACTAACAAGTTCGTATCAGCTACCCCACATAGCAAAATGTCGTCCCAGGAATATCTGACGGATCTCCTGGCAGGATATCGGGACGTCCGTGGGACGTCCTGTTTAAGTCCCGTTTACATCCATGGGACGTATAGTTATAATTAATCCTTCGTATAACTATACGAAGGCATATCCTTCGTATAGTTATAATTAATTAAATAATAATAATAGTAAGGTCGATTTAATTTATAGAAATTCCAGGTAGGTAATCCCGCACGGCTTTCCGGGGGACCTCCATACGGGATGAACTGTTTGTATTGCCCACAGAGTTATCCCACGGACGTCCTTAGGCCATCGCTATGGGAGCTTGAGAAATCTGACGTTAATGGGATCTAAATGGGACGTCCCAGGGATGTACTCTGCTATGTGGGACTATTGTGTATGTAGACTAGCCGTTATCAATCAATACTTGGGATGCCATTTTAATTAAAATATATTCTCGTAAAAAATAGTTTCTCGACTATGATTGTATTTGTTTTCATTAAAGCTTCTTTTGTTAAAGACCTCATCATTATTTCTTGTCTACTCAGCCGTCATCATCCAGACGGTAACGTCATGTAATTTGGACCTGGAATGGGTAGATGCCCGGGTTCTAACCATGCAACCGACTATTCTGACTGAGATTTTCCAGTTTCCTTATTTTTACCAGGTGATTTCCCGGATGTATAAATAGCCTGGCTGATAACTTCCCCACTCCGACCTTGAGTCAAAGATGCCAAAAGACCTGAAATTAATTCAAATTATTTTCCCTCTTGGACTATGACCGTCTTCATTACCAAATGCTCTTACTCTTCGTTTCGATCAGTAGTGTCATGACGTTGTTCTCTTCTCATGAGTTAATACATACAATGTGCAAACATCTGTATGCTATATATACCAATGTGTTAAAGGTTTGTCAAATATTTATGTTATTAGAGAAGTGTTTTTTTTATGCATATATAGCGTATGCCCTTCAAAACGCTCCTGACCTTGATAGCTTTCCATCGTACTCCTTTCATCAACCATGTGATTACCTCATCTCTCTTTTATGTACAAAAGCTTTCATTCCAGACAGTTTCATATCAGCACTCAAGACTCAAAGGGAAACAAAACCAAACAACCAACAAACCAACAACAAACCTCAACCAAACAAGGGAAACTCAATTTCTTCTTTTTCTCCTCATTTTGTCGAGTCAGTGGCGGAGAAGGTTATTACAAAGCAAGAGGCTATAACCACAACTTGAGCGTCTTCACACTAAAATATAACGTTAGCTGGTTTCTCTAAAATTATGACAGCATTCCTCAAAGATATGCAATAATCAGATCTGAAACATTACTGAGATGGGATTCTGAACATCGTGTTTATTATCTCTATCTAATTACCATTCACCAACAAATGAAGCAGGAGCACCTATGTTAGTCAGCGTGTGTGCAACTAACATGTTCTTTTTTGGTGATTCTTGCAACTCCTTGCACCCAGAGATCATATAGTACTTTCAACGCGATTTTTAGCCAAAATGACAGTGTTGTCACCGAGGAGGAAGAAAAGGACAAAAAGGAATAAAAAACATACAAGAAGGGTTTATTTGCAAGAGCGCTCATTTTTACTTTACTTCTCAAATGCAAATCATTGATCATAGTGCTTACATTGAAGCCACGCCACTAGAAGCAAGTTTATACGAAGATACAACAAACATCTTGTTACGAGTACAATCGAGGAACGTAAGAGCCTGAAGAAAACCAAACAACAGCTCATGATCGGAACAAAACATGGAGGTTAAGAGACGTCGTTTTGAAAATTTCTGTAAAGATTTGTACTACTCTGATGAAGAACTAGGAAACAAAGAGAGAGAGAGAGAGAGAAGAAAATGATGTAGAAATTCCAGACGTAATGAAAGAAGTGCATAATGTACTTCAAGGGATGAAGAAAGAGAAATCACCAGAAAAAGATGGACTCACAGTAGAGATGTTGAAATTAGGAGCTGAAAAGATGAAAGAGAAATTTGCCAAACTATTCTCAATGTGCCTGAGGAAGAGAGAAATGCCCTCAATTTGGAATAATACGAGGGGGTATCCAAAAGTTTTAATTATCACCCGGAAGTTACTGAGCTATGTGTATGAAATTTTACCATTGAATTTAGTGGTCCCTATGTGTATGAAATTTTACCATTGAATTTAGTGGTCCTTATGTACATGACGGAGAAAAAAATAACTCTTTGTGTCCCTTTATTTCTTTACACGATGCATTAGATCTCAGTAATCTGCCATATGGAGAAGATTGACATTCCTAGCGAGATAGATTTCCTGCATTTGAAGGTGAACAGTGCCCAGCAAATTCGTGATGAATTGATGGCTGTTTATGATAATGATTGTCCGTTATATGACACTGTTTCGAGGTAAAGAGGAATTTCCAAACTAGCCACGGGTTGCTCACAGACGATCCAAGGACTGGAAGACCATCACGAACGGACGATGCGGCCACAGTGAAGAAAATGGTGAATTTCTTTTGGAAAACCGACAAGCAACCATCCCAATTACCGTCAAGGAAACTGGACTTTGTTATGGTAGTGTGTGGAAAACTATTCACAAGCAACTACACATGACTAATGTGACTGCAAGATGGGTTTCACCAAAGGTGTTCGTTTCCTTACGGACAATGCATCAGCTTAGTCAAGTTTCGGTTGAGAAAAAAAGGTTATGTGGTTTTGAAATCTTGAAGTATTTTCTCTATTCTGCCGATTTCGCCATAAGCAGCTTTTTGTTGTTCCCAGAGATGAAAAACGCATTGCGGGTTCGGCGATTTAACGACTAAAATGACGTCATTCAATAGTGGAACAGTGGTTTTCAGCGCCATCTACAGACTTCTACACTGACGGCCTGCGGAAGGTCAAGAAAGGACACAAGGATTTATTTTTTTCTCTATCATGTACACTGGTAAAATTTCATACACATAGCTCAATAACTTCCGGGTGATAATTAAAACTTTTGGATACCCCCTCGTACTTTTATTATTTTGTTGCATTGGAAAGGAGACAAACAACGCATCGAGAACTATAGACCAATTAGTTTACTGTCATTTCTTTCCAAATTGTTCACAAGACTTAATCTGAATCGTGTTAAACGAGACTTAAATTTTAACCAGGGAAGCGAACAAGCTGGATTTCGTTGTGGATTTAACACAATGGACCACAAACAAATATTGAATGAAGTTATGGACAGGACTAATGAATATGAACTTTAATTATGTCTAGGATTCATAGATTTTGAAAAAGCCTTCGATTTAGTCTCCTTGGCAGCAGTACTTAAATCCCTTGAACATCAAGCCATCGAAGGTGCATGCATTAAATTACTGCGAGATATATATACTCAACTGCCACATCTGTGATTAGACTACATCAAGTGTGTGAAAAATTCAAAGCTGGAAAAGGGACACGACAAAGAGATTCCATCTTTTCAAAACTCTTTCTGCAGTCCTAAAGGAAGTGTTCAAAAATTTAAACTGCAATAAAGTTGCAATAAAAATGAATGCCTTACTCACCTACAATTTGTCGATCACATAATTCTGTTTGCTTCAAGTGCGAAAGAACTAGAAACCAGAAGGAGAGCTGAGTAACGGGAGTTCGAAAATACCTAGGTAGAACTTAAATTAATGTAAGTTAAAAAAGCAATTTATAATCAACATGCTGAAGGAAAGAAATAAAGATTCGTGGAGAGAAAAAAGATATAGTATATGAGAATGTTTACCTAGGGCAACTGAAAACATCGAAGGTCAAGATGTCTGGTGAAATAAATAGAAGATGTCAAATGACGTGGAGCTCATTTGGAAATCTAAAATTTATTTTCAAAAGTAAGTGACCAATGTGTTTCAAGCATAAAGTCTATAATCAATGTGTCTTACCTGAGTTGATGTGCAGCTATAAACCTGAACATTGAATGTCCAAACGAGTCAAAGATTTAGAGTTACCCAAAAAGTAATGGAGAAACTCATGCTGGAAATAAGTAGGAAGGGCAGGAAGAATTTGAATTTAATTTATAAGACCTTTAAGCAACTTTGCCTTATGCCGGATGGATGATGATGGGATGATTAGTTGAATGAAGAAAGTGGGAGGAAACGGGAGAACCCCAAAAAAACCACGCACACGGTGTTTGTCCACCACAAAGTCCACATGACACCACCAGGGTTTGAACCGACGATCTCAAGTGCCAAAGGTGAGCGCTCTAGCCGTTCAGCAACCGCGGCCCAGGGACAGAAAGAACAATAAATGGATTCGCCAGCAAACAATGGTAGAAGATGTAATCAAGAATGCGAAGAAGATGAAGTTGAGATGGAACGATCACTTAACCAGACGAACAAATGGAAGATGGACGACAAATATTCTACACTGGATTCCCAGAGAAAAGAGGGGCCACGGTGGCTTAATGGTAGGGCGCTCACCTCTGGCGTTAGGGGTCTCGGTTCGATCCCTGATCATCCCATGTGGGTTTTTGTGTGGAACAAACACCGTGTACGTGAGTTTTCTCGGGGTTCTCTCGTTTTCTCCCACTTTCTTTATTCCACCAATTCACCTCGTCATCCATCCGGTCTAAGCCAAAGTTGCTTAAAGAAGTTAAAAGTTAAATTCAAATTAAAAAATCCAAAAGAAAAGAGACGAACTAGAAGAAGCCCAAATGCCAGATGAGTGTATGAAATCAAACGTTTTTCAGGAGCTACATAGAAGAGTATAGTAGCTGATAGAGATATCTTGAAAGAAATGAGGGAGGCTTTCTTCCAGCATTGGATAAAAATGGCTGAATATATATATATAACCGCCCCGCTGGTCTAGTAGTTAGCGTAGCTGACTATAGATCGAGGGGTCACGGGTTGGCTTCCCAGCGCTGCCAAGCTGCTATGAATAAAATATAGTGGCGATCACATTGAGAGCTTAGCCTCTCCTCTCCCAACCCGTCTGATCAGCATGGGAGCAGCAAACCAACTCCTCCCTCCGGGGAGAGGCCTCATCCAGAAGTGGATCGAATATGGCTGTGATTTACTATATATATAGTGTGTGTGTGTGTGTGTGTGTGTGTGTGAGAGAGAGAGAGAGAGAAAGTTTTTCCCCTGTTCGTCTGTGATGCAATTATCGACTATGCAGGGATTATTTTCTTATTTGGATGTTACTATCAATAAAAATAAGTCGTGTTTAGTGTATCGAATATGATGTAAAATTTGTTCTTTAGTTACAAGCCTTGCCACTGAAAACATTTATTGTGTTTCTTAATTTAAAAAAAAAAAGTTTTATAGATTAAGAAGACATGTCTGATAGAAAGGTAGTGACCAATGTCTTTTCTGAGTACCATACTGACATTTGCCTGCTGATACTGAAGAAAGCCTGGAAACCTCAGCCAAGATAACCTGAAGGGGGACAAGAATCGATGTGCTTCGTCATTGTCAATCTGATGTCGCGACATTACCTATAGGACCACAGGAGCTGGGTGATTGTTTTTACATTTTACTTGTTCCTTCTACATTCTGTCTGTCTATTTCTAGCTTTTGCAATTTTTTGTATCTATTTTGCTTTGGCTTACTCGAATTTTAGTAGTAAGATAAGATTCCTGCCAGTTTTTAAGTGTAAACAGAATGAAATTTATACAGGCATTAGAGAGTTTCAATATCCCAAGTAAGATAATTAGGCTAATAAAAATGACATCGGAACACTCTACAGTAAAAGTTACAATTGAAGAAGAAGTGGAAGAATTTGTATATTCAAAAGGAATTTAACAAGGAGGTGGCTTGTCGACATTATTCATTTTAGCTTTACATCATGCAATCCAGAAAGTAAACACAAGAGGATCAATAATTTTAAATCTAACCAAATCTGCACTTATGCAGATGACGTAGTTATAATAACAAGAGTAGGAACTTCAGAATAAGATAGGTATGAATAAAACCAAATATATGGTCATAACACCGCAGGAAAGAAAGAGAGAAAAGGCCAAAGTCACAATTGAAAATAAAAAGTGTTTGAGTGCGTCATACGTTTAATTATTTAGGTATGCTAATCGACAATCCAAATAATGCAAAATATGCTATCAGAGAAACAGTACACAAAGGGAACAAAGCATATTATGCGAATATACATCTAGTGGAAAGCTAAGTAATGAGTAAAGATTGGAAAGTAAGAATCTACAAAACCCTTATTAGGCCAATAGTAACTTGCGGAACCGAGGATTACCCATTAACAAAAGAAAAGTGAACACAGTTTCAGAATGTTTGAAAGGAAAATATATGGACCAAAGAAGGAAAATGAGAAATGGAAAATACGCACAAATGAAGAAATAGATGAAATTTTGAGAAACGAAGACATATTGTTAGAGTTATAAAAGCAAAGAGATTGAGATGGTTAGGGCACGTCAAAAGGATGGAGAGCATCCACCACCAAAAAAGATAATGCAAGAAAGGATCAACTCCAGCAGAAGGAAAGGAAGACCAAAACAAATATAGTGGGACGATGTAAGAAAGGACCTACAAATAAAGAGGATAGTTAATTGGAGGGGAAAAAGCCAGAAACAGAGATGTTTGGAGGCTTCTTGTAGAGGAAGCCCAAGCCCACAATGGGCTGTAGCACCGGATGGTAAGGTAAAGTAAGATGCTTCCCCTTTGACTTTACAAGATAAATTACAAAACTCTGTTTAAAAAAATCTAAGAGAGTTGAGACTTATTGTGAAGTCCTGTAATCTAACCGTAATGTATAGGCACGAAGGGTGGTACGGAGAAGCCGCTTTGGTGGGGAGTAACCTCACACTTTACCTCGGGTACAAACCAGAGCGTGGTTTGAATCTCTGTATGACCTTTCCCTAGAAACTGCGTGTCAGATTAGAATGAAAATCACAATTCAACTTCAACAACAATCTTAGAGAGGGGTGTGGGCTACAAAGAGAGTGATAGGGAGAAAACAATTCTGACTAGGGAGTGATACAGTGAACGATAAAATATTTTTTTTAAACTACAATGTCTTAGTTACCTTGTGCATGTTTCATAAACAGTATCTTTAGTTGCTTTAAATCTCTCTTGAATTTTCTGTTCCTCTGTAGTGATTTCTTTATGAATATTTTTGTGTAACATTTGAGTATTTCTTAACTCATACAGTAGACGCCTTCTAGCCTCGTGTTTCTTCAGCTCGTCAGACTTGAAGTTAGAGAGTTGGTCCTGAAATAATATAGACGTATATTTTAGATGGATAAATATTACTGAAGATACATGTTAATTCATTCTACTCCAATACCTTGTGTATGACTGTAAGTTGAAATATGCACAAAGAAAATGGTTGCCATCCTAGCGGAAAATCTAACTCTGGTCTCTGATTGCCGGTTGGGTGCTCTGCCAACGACACGACCAAACTCTCTGCAATTGATCGTCGTTTCTGGTAACTTAATTGTTTTTTCTTTTTCTTTCGTTTTTTAACAGCAAGAAATTAAAGCGCTTTTGTTATTGGACATCATTTAACATTCGTTTATAGAGAAGGGTGCTTAAGTATGAAGATACTTCATGGATGGCTTTGCATGTTTATGAGAGAAAGCACAGAATCTTTCAAGTGCGAACTTTTTCGCCATCCAGCATACTCTCCAGACCTAGCAAATAGTGATTTTATCTTGTTTCCAGAACCTAAAAGTTATCTGGGTGGTATGCGCTTCCATAACGATTATAAAGTCAAGAGGGATATTAGGAGCTGGTTGCAAAATATGGGTCCCCAGTTTTATAGATATGGAATTGGAAATATGGTGCCATGGTTTGATAATTGTTTAAAGTTGTTGGCAATGAGAGAAAGGTATACAAATACCTGATTTATAGGGTGGAAGTTAATGACTGTTAAAAAGTAAAATAATGACCTCAATTTAAAAAAAAAAATCTGTAACATTTTTTTAAAAAATTTGTGATAATGTAACCCATTGTTATAACGATGATGCTTCGATTAAGAGGAAGGACCTTGATAACTATTGAAAACCTTAATAATTACAAAAAGTCAAACTAAACGAGGTAATGGATGGGGAACAGTTATATTCTTTTCACAGAAAATGTAAAGAAATGTTTCAAATTAGCTGACGTGATTCAGAAATCATTAACACCAAACTGTATTTGGAGATCCTAAAATATATAGACGTAATGTTTGATAATATGAGGATAATGTTGAGGAACCTGGGTTTGATTCCCTGTCACTACAGCGACAAATTCTTCCATACATTTTTCAACATGTTACCATAATTTACTCTTTTTATAAAGGAAATTAACATAGAATATTCCCAGGCTTTTTCGTTTGAGGGGGAGGGTTTTGAAGTTATCTGTGAGGGTAAGATAAATTGATATTAACTTCTTTTTATGCAGTTAGAAAGTTATACACAAAAATTAGAAGTTTATTACAAACTATTCTGGTCGGTAGGAACCCAAGAATATTACATGTTTACGTTGTATCAAGATAAATTAGAATTAAGAATATTAGTTAATACTTCGATGAAAAATGCCGGTGTCAAACAATTTAGATGACAATAATATGGATTTACATGGATCACTAAAATTTACGGACAATTGTGTACAACAGACGTATTATTATTGTACTGAACTCACTTTTAGAGGAAACTACCTGTAAGACCTGCTACAAGAATTACTTTCAAGAAATATATATGTGAATAAAATCAACATATAAAAAGCTATTCTATTATAAATGACTGTAATGTTGAATTACGGCTAACTTTTCAATAAGTTGGTCCATGACTAACATTTATGGTTAACTCTAATTGCATTTATCACAGAGACTGGAAACTATAATAAAGTTAGAAGCTTTGGCTGAAGAGAACAGTTTTTCGAAATAGTAGTAACCCTACAATCCTGGTGCAGTCAGCTGAAGGTTGCAATTATGCTTAAACAAACTGAGAAAATGTGGCATTCTTCACACCATTGGTATTACTGCAAAGAAGTGGTTTTAAATATTGGTACCTCTAAGTACAAAGTCAAACCTTGCCTACAAAGCGATCTTGTAAAATCTGTATGTTTTACTTTTTAGTAACATAAACACACTTGACGAAGAAATCTTTAGGAACCTGTCGGAGCAGAAAATACAGACATACCTTGGATGAAATACAGGACATGGAGGTTGGACAATAAGGAAGCAGGGAAAAAACCGAAATGGCAAAGTCAACCCCTTTCGGGAATTCCCCAAACTATTTATTGAGAGGTGAGCAGAAGAATGCTTCAGAACACTATGAAAACAAAACAGCACCTTGCCCAGTTCTTCGAGTCAAATATCACGAAAGAGATTCGAGATAGCAGACACTTGAATCTGACTTGAATTTGGTTGAGTTCACCAAAGCACCACCCAATTTCAATGAGAACTTTACAGCTATTATGCGGAGAGCGGAACTAAGTAACAACGAGGAGGTTTCCAATCACTTCATATAGTACCAAAGTTGGAAGAAGAGTGTGAATTCACTTTGGACACCTTGCAAAACTGAGCCACGAAGAAAGTGGCTCAATTCACCAACTGGACGTTGCGCTGGACTTTCTGAAGAGAAAGCTACAAGTACCCAACAGCACAAGAAACCAGAGCCTATTCCCAGGAGAGACACCATGCAAGACCTGTTGGAAATCTTGAAAATCCACAAGAAATGAAACTACAACATAAAAAAA
>JAGDQP010052866.1:0-13685 GCA_022664845.1 Lepisma saccharinum | reverse complement strand
ATTTTGCGAATGATTCTTTTAAACCAGACATTATTGTTGATGATGAAGATAATTCTTTTGATTTACGTAATGGTTCTCTTTGGTTTTACAGTAGTAAAAACAAGGGAGGTGTATATGGTGAGGGGGAAGTTCCTGAAAGCGATGTCACTTATTCTAATGGTTCCAAACCGACTGATAGGAGGGAGAAGCTTGAGGGTAACTCGTATAAGCAACCCATTTCCAAAAATGAAGTAACCAGAGGAAATGGAGGAGAGGTGAATGCTGATTCATACAATCCAAGTAATACTATGGAGTTGTCAAGAGAAACGGATTCCATGGGAAGAAGTGGATTCCATTCCGCAAATAAGATGCCGGATGTTTCTAGAAGCAATTCCAAAATTAACATTAAAGGTATTTTTTGTAATGACATCAAAGAAGAAAATACCTGTAATTTGAATTTAAATGGGAACAATTGTGATTTGTTTACATATGAGTTAGGGAATAACTCGTCTTCTGTAAATTTATTTTGTAATGAAGAAGGACGAGTGGATTTAGAGATAAAACAACAGAAATCTAATGAGGTTGATTTAGAATTAGAGCGCAAAGAACTTGTTAAGAGAATTGATAGTCAATGTGTAGAACTTGATCCTTCTCTCCCTCATTTTGTTGAAAATCTTGCAAATGAATTTAAAGACGTATTAAATAATAAAGTAGGTACAATAAAAGGGTTTAGTTATAAATTTAAAGTTAAAGATGAAACTCCTATTTGTGAAAAGCAATACAAATTAAATAGGAACCAAAAAGATGATATGAAAAAAATAGTAAATGAACTTGTGAAAGAAGGTGTTCTTGTTGAAAAGGAAACTCCTTGGAAGAGTCCATCCTTTTTAGTAACAAATGCAGATGGTTCAAAAAGGTTAATCACTAATTTTGCGAAATTATCTTCAGTGATAGATTTCGACCCAGTGGAATTACCCAATATCGAGGAATCACTTGGTATGTTATCTACAGGGAAAATCTTTAGTAAAATAGACCTCCGCAGAAGTTTTTTCCAGTTAAATTTAGATCCATCTTGTGTAAAATATACAGGGTTTGCCATAGATGACAAAACTTATTGTTATACTAAGTTGCCGATGGGTGCAAGTGTGAGTATGTCAACCTTAATTAGAGCTGTTCACATGATGCTTGGTGACTTAAGAAACGAGGGAGTAGAATTTTATGCTGATGACGTCATTTTAAAAAGTGAAAATATTGATGAACATAAAATTCTACTAGAAAAGGTATTAGAAAGATTGAGGAAATATGGTGCTACTATTGCACTTAGGAAATGTTTTCTATTTAAGAAAGAAATTCCCTTCCTCGGGTTCATAGTAGGTAATGGTATGAAGCGTATTTCTGAGGAGAGGATAAAAGTAATTACTGAATTACCACCCCCAAAGAATAGGAGAGGAGTTCTGAAAATATGTGGATTTTTAACATATTTTTATAGAGCTATTCCAAATTTTTCGGAGAAAATTGAACCAATTTCGAGACTTCGATCTCCAAAAGTGAAATTTTTCTGGGGTCCTATGCAAAAGGAAGCCTTTAAAAATATCAAACAAGATTTTGTGGATTATGCAATTATTGCATTGCCTAACTTTAAGAAAAGATTCTATCTAAGTACAGACAGCTCAACAAAATCGTTAGCTGCTTGTCTAGAACAGGAAGATGAGAATGGTGTTTTACGTCCAGTAAGTTTTTATAGTAGAGCTCTTAAAGATGCTGATAAAAATCGAACAATTTTTGAGCTTGAATTGTTAGCTTTGTATAATGGACTTATGAAATTTTCCATGTATCTTTTCAATGAGTTTACAATTCGAACAGATAATCTTGCCTTAATGTATAATCTGAGGAACCCCAAGAAAATGTCTAGATATGCTAATATCATACATAGGATCTTAGATTTTAGGTTTTCAATTGAACATGTCCCTACTTCGAAAAATATTCCTTCAGATTTCATAAGTAGGATGAATGATGAAAATCTATTTGAATTAATGGATGAACCCATAGGTTATGACTTATATTGCAAGAAAATAGAAATTACTGATTTAAGTGATATTCCTATTGTGTATAAGGACATAGGGAAATATCAAAGCTCTGAAGAAGATACTAAATTAATTTATGAAGCCATAGTATCTAAACCAAACATGGAAAATCAAAAATTTAAAATTAAAAATGGTATATTGTATCGCAAAACAAAAGGTAAGAGAAATCCTCTTAAAATTTTAGTTCCAAATGTTTTGAAAGAAGTAATTATGCAATGGTATCACGGTAGTCAAATTGTTGGAAGCCATGTGGGTTTCCATAAAACTCTGAGTAAGATTATGCGATATTTCATATGGGAAGGTATCCGTAATCAAGTTTTATCTCATGTCAAGAGTTGTCATGATTGCCAGGTTTCCAAACCGAACTTTAAGAAAAAGCAGGGACAGTTAATAAGCAAATATGAAGAGACTATTCATGGAAAATTGTATATCGATAATATCGGTCCTATAACTCGTTCAAGGGGATGTAATCAAATTTTCATTTGTGTTGATGCAGCCTCTAGGTTTCTGCATGCTTATCCTCTCAGAGTGGTTAACAGTAAAACCATTATAAAATGTCTCAAACATCTGTTTTCGAGATGGGGATATGTTTTTAGTATTGTGAGTGATAGAGCTCAATATTTTCAATCTAAAAGTTTTAGAAAATTTTTATTTTCTAATGGTATTAAACATATTAGAACGTCGCCATATTATCCCTCTTCGAATATGTCGGAGAAATTTGTGGGAACTCTCAAGAATTGTCTTAGATCTTATTTTAGAGAAGCTCAAGACAAATGGTATGACGGCTTGGATGATATAGTGTTTTCAATCAACAACTGTAATCAGATATCATTAAAAAATTCAAGTTTTGAGTTGTATACGGGGAGATCTCCAATTGATCCGCTTATGGTTAAGTGGGAAATATCTGATACTGATATTACTGATAAAGATTATGAACTAATGTGGAAAAATGCAATTAGTGAAATGGAAAAAACCTGGAAAGTAAGGGAACAAATCATGAATAAAAGGAGAAATCCTGTTTCGTTCAAAATAGGTGACAAAGTTTTGGTTAAATCTCAAATTAAATCATCCTTAAAAGATAAGGTTAATAAATCGTTGGGACCAAAATATGTGGGGCCCAAAGAAATTTTGAGGTTTTTAACACCAAATACAGTTGTGTTACAAGATTGTGATAATAAAAAGAAATCTAGTTCTCATGTTTCCTTATTAAAAGAATATTTTGAACAACAAAATGATAATTAAGATCGATCTTAAGAAAAGGTTAACCTAAACTTAAAAGAGTAAAATCCATGGATTTGTTATTTGTAAGTTTTGATTTTGTGATTGAATGTGATTGTTTGAATGAATAAGAAGGCCTTCTATTTGTAGTATGACTGAATATTGTTTTGTGATTTTTGTATTATCTGTTTATTTGAATTTTCTGATGGTCCTGATTATGAAAAATTTTGAATCCTTAAATCTTGATTTGTTAATTTCTTGATGAAATTATGAGGGGTCGGTATATTTGTAGTGTATTTTTCTGATTCAAAATTATGTTGGGAGGAAAATGGCTACCGGAAAATACCTTCCTATGTACATCCTTAATAGGATGACTCCTCATATAAATCCAGTGCGAAAACTTACGATATCATGAAGAGTTTTGTTAAAGATCTGATTTGAAAAGGTTCTAATTGGTTTAAATGTAACCTTGTGATTGGTGCTTGAAATCGAGACAGGAGGTGGAAGGGGGCACAAGCCATGCTTGGGTTCATGTGCCAGTTTGTTTGATTTTATTGGTATGAGAGGACTCTGTGTTAAGTTTTCCAACGAAAGTTAAAGAATACAGGGATTGTGAAATTTCGATGTGGAAAAGAAATCCTAAATTTCTGGAAGTGGTGAATTGTTTCTCGTAACTGATTACTATCAGGAGATTTTGTGTATGAATAGTAATAACGTTTTATTGTGAATGTACACACGAATCCATTTTCATGAATTTGAGGAACTGTAATTCCTGGTTAACAAGAATGATCGGAAAAGAGTGAAATGAGGATAGTGAGGGGAAAATCCTTACAGTTAAATTGTTCAGGAAAAATAACAGTGAAGTTTCTGTGACTGATTGTCCTTTTTGAAATACTAAAATATCATATTTAGTGTAAACCTGCAGTATCCTTTGAGAAAGAGGTCGTATCCTTCAAAATTCTAAAACGAATAAAATTTTGTGTAGTAAAATTTTATTAGAATGGTTCATGATAGTTTGCTGATTAAATGAAGGAAAAGCAAACGAAAAGGAAGTCTTGAAAATTTTTGTCTAATGACAAGGTATGTATTTAAGTTATTTCTTTGATTTGATTATAGAAAATTTCTTGTTTTGGTTAGTTAAATTTTCCTTGTTTGTATAATCAAATACTCTTCTTTCTTCAGAAAAGGTGAATATATTAACAGGTTATTTTTGTTAATGAATGAATTGTCATTTTATAATTGTTTTTCTCCTTGGGTTATAAATATTGCCCAGGAACGTGAGTGTCATATTTTGTGATTTTCTAATATTCACGAAAAGAAAGAAACTTAAGAAATAAAAGCTTTATTTAAATTTTTAAAATATTTCACATGTTTTCCTTTGAATTTAAACTTCAGGAACACCCTTTATTTGTAACATGGAGGTTGAGTATTTTCTTTAGGTTTTACCAGAGAGGCCTACTTAAGGAGACTTTTATACCAGGTAATTGGTTAATAAGTGATCAATTATTCCAAGGAATATATGATGAGGATATTACTAATAGACAATATGCTTTATACTAAAATTCTGTTATCCTCTACGTCCATATTCTTGATAACGAGAATTTTTGGTGATGTCTTAAAATGGTAAGAAAATTTCTGGATAAGACAACACACATTACAGTAGCAAGCTGCTGCTTTGTTTACTTCACGCTCTTTGTTATATATAAATACACATATATATATAAATATATATATATATATATATATATATATGTATGTTTTACTCAACTGCTACATCTGTCATTAGTAGCAAAAAACATAATTCCAAAATTTAAACTGGGATGAAGTTGGAATAAAGATTAATGGCGAAGATCTTCATCACCTACGATTCACTCATGATATAGTCTTGTTTGCTTCAAGAGCAGAAGAACTACAAACCAGAAGAGAAGAGCTGTGCAATAAGAGTTCGAAAATAGGTCTTAAAATGAATTTTAGTAAAACAAAAGTAATGTATAATTAACATGCTGCAAAGAAGGAAATAAAGATTAACGGAGATACAATAGGCATAGTTGATGAGTATGTTTACCTAGGCCAGCTCAAAACTTCGAATGCTAAGTTGATGGAAGAAATAAACAGAAGATGTAAAATGGTGTGGAGTTCGTTTGGAAGATTACATTTTATTTTCAAAAGCAAACTACCAATGTGTCAAACGTAAAGTTTATAATCAAGTTTATAATCACAGCCAGTAATGATGTATGGCTGTGAAACTTGGATATTAAATTCAGAAACTACTTAAAGATTAAGATTCACACAAAGAGCATTGGAGATATGCATGCTAGGAATAACTAGGAGGGATATGAAGACAAATGAATGGATTCGCGCACAAACAAAGGTATAACATATAATAATCAAGACTGCGAAGATGATGAAGTGGAGATTGGCAGTTCACATAGTATTGTATGTCAATGGCTCGCTTAGCTCGGCTCGAGCCGTCTTGAGCCTCGGCTCACAGCGAGCTGAGCCGAACCGAGCCGCGGTTCACAGCGAGCCGAACCGAGCGTCGGCTCACAGTGAGCCGAGCCGAACCCAGAGCGGCTCGCAGCGAGACGAGCCGAACCGAGCCGCGGCTCACCGTGAGCCGAGCAGAACCCGGCTCGGCTCGCACCGAGCCGAGCCGAACCGAGCCGCGGCTCACAGCCAGCCGAGCCGAACCCAGCGCGGCTCGCAGCGAGCCGAGCCGAACCAAGCTGGGGCTCACAGCGAGCCGAGCCGAACCGAGCCGTGGCTCACACCGAGCCGAGCCGTGGCTCAATCATATTTAACCGAGCCGAGCCGATTGACATCCCTAGTCGGAAGGCGTGTTATACAGGTTTTCCATTGCATAAATCAATAAACACCCTGTATTAAGCTAAATTCAGATTTCAAATATGGTCCAGATGTGTCTCGTATGCTATTCAAAGGAATAATCACCCTGTATTAAGGTAAATTCTCCTAAAAGTAGCGTCTATAATTCTGTTACATAGTTTTTGCATGCCTTCTGAGGTAATATATACCTGATATTTCAAGTTAAAATAGATTTGTACACATACAATACACTTCTTTGTACACTTTCGGTGCGCTAACTAGCTCACAAATAGCGATATTGTAGTAATTTCGGCTTTAAAAGTCTTAAGAAACATCTCAAAAGTAAAATGTTAGGATAACTTTTGCTTACAAACGCTTTAATCACATATCATACGCTTCTTTGTGCGCAATAAATGCACTTCTAGTGTTCAAATTATTCCAAAATTTTTACTATTGCATTAATTTCGATTTACATTGGTTCAAGTCGCATTGTTCTACATGTAAATTATGTATATTTCATCGTCTTAAGAATTAAAATCTCATTCATCTATACAAATAGAGGTGTGAAAACAAGCAAAAACACTTCTTATGCAGAATAATCACACATCTGGAGTAGAAATTATTCATAAAAGATGCTAATATTATAGCAAATTCTCCTTATACAGATGTCAAAACATAACCCAGCAATTCCATTACACAATGCGCAAGTATTTATAATGGTAAAGTATACAGATAAGACAGTTTCGTTGTCTTAGGCTTGTCTGATACATAAATATTGGACCTCATATATATCTATATTGATATTTACAAATAGATATATCCATATTATGTATACATATTTCTTTATATAAAGCTATAGTTAGATAGATTATCTTTGAATATTTATTCTAACTATGAAATATAGTTCTCTTATTTCGTATCAAACCTCACTTTTACTGTTTTCGAACTAATGTCGCCCGTGTCTGCTTATTCAGGAAAGAGTTAACATGCATTTTTCTTACCTCGACGGAGGTTTTCACATAGCTAGTTCTTCACATCTTAACAAACACTACATCAAATATTGCAGTGTCTCGCGCGTGCCGCAGCAGATGGCGTGATCTGTTAGGTAAAATAATTAACGTCTGGGCAGAGACAACACTGTCTCCACCCTCTCCCAATCGGCATGACCAGATTTCCGGTTTCTCATGGTCAGAAGATTCCCATGCTTCTCTGTGGAGCCAAAGAGTTGAACCTAGGGCCCAAAGGTGAAGTTTTATGTGGGAAAGATGTCAGTTTTGTCAAAATAATAGTCTACATATGTCAATTTTGCACCAGCTGTTTGAATTTCGGTAGGGGTGGCTGCGACTGGAGTAAGTATTTCTACTGCTTAATGATTAATTACTCCCATCCATTTATTAGAGAGAGGAGGGAGCCAACAGATGTCTTGTTTCTTCTTAAAATTTCCAAAAGAAGAAGGAGACAGTAAAGAAAAAGTTTTTTCTGCATCTCTGACTTGTTTTGCCTTCATTTAGCTTCTTTCCAAACACTTCATTTAAATCCAGTATCGTTCAACACTGGCGTTGTGGTCTTGGAAGCAGCACTGAGAAAGGCAACCGGGGTTCGAGTCTTGCTAAGTCCATCTCCGCCAATCATTTCGACATATCTAGCGTATGTCTTCTTGATTTGTTATCGAATTCATTCTACAGCAAAATAATATAGCAATATAAATTTCGAATGAGTGGTCGCTATAGGGTGTTCATAAAATAACTGACATTTATCTGAATTATAAAATAAAATTAAAATAGAGGTAATTGCTGGATTAAAACAATGAAAATATAATGCATTGAAGGTAATATATACATTAAATGTTCGAAAACTTGATAGCAGATTGATTACTGAGTATTTCAGTTATTGCTTTCGTCAGCCATTACATAGAGTATACAGTGTATGGACAAAAAAAGTGGTACCATATTGATCGTTGATTATTTATCATATTATTATCGTCGACTACTGTATAAATAATAGTTATTACTATAATGTAAGGTAAAATGCTAATTTCTGCAACATTTAATGCACCATAGGCGGTGAGCGTGTACAGAAAAGCCACCTTTAAGAAAATTGGATTAACGCAGTCAACGCATATAACGCGCGTGTACATTAAAACACGGCCTAAGAAAATTCTAAGGATTGTATGACTATGAAATAAAATTGCTTTGCTTTTGGCAAGGTTTAATTTATAAAATCCGTGGAAATTGTTGGATTACTGTATTCAGATATGTAGTTATTGTAATCTAGGAGGAGGAGGGGGGACAGAAATGGAGGAAGCTAAGCCCGCGGTTAAACAAAAAAAGTACCTGCCACTTTTGTGTAATTATTCCAGTAGTATACTGCTCAGGTGTCTAACTGCAACATTTCCTGCTCAGAAAACAGGCTTTTCAGTACCTTTGTGTTAGACAGTGAAAAGTTGTTAACAAATTAAATATCACCGGAGGATATCTTGACTTCAAAAGCAGGAAAGAACATAATTTCATATACTTTAGCTGTCTACAAAGAAGAAGAAGAAACAAGTAGGACAGCCAAACTGTGGGTATGTACAATATAAGAAAATGATTATCCTTATTATGGAGTTTATTGGAGCTAAAGGACAGGATACTTCACACTCCATCTGAATACAGTAATCGGTAAGTTGACTTTTCTCATGGTTCAGGTCATACATAACCTTTATGCAAAAAAGTTTCATCTCTATGTCCAAAAAAAATCTTGGACTACCATCCAATGCTGCTGCAGAAACTGATTGAAAACAATTTTTGAAATGCTGCATAGAAAACTGGAAATAGGTGAATTGGCCCGCCGTTTTCCAAGATGGTGGCTGTAACTCAAGTTTGATTTTGGTGAAATTTTCGTATCTTACTTGGGTGGCCAAGTACTTCTATATACCAAATCCCATGGTCTTAAGATTTTTTAAGCTGATCAAAAGACTTCGATTTATTAAAAAAATGTTTTTGTTTGATACCATTTTGTGACTTTAGGATTGGTCAAATGGAAAAATAGGATAATTACAAACGATATTCATAATTTTATTCTAAACAAACTTCATTTAAAACTTTTTTCGATATGATGCTTATTTTCCGCGAAAATTGAAAAAAAAATGGCCGCCATTTTCCAAGATAATAAATGGATACTTGCTTGGATATTTGCGGCTTGCTGTTCAGAATGCCCCAGTTTGAATTGATGAAGAAAAATCACTCGCAATTGTATGTTCCTTATGGTGCACTTTCATACGACCCTCTTTAACTGCCTCGTGACTGTCTGGGTACTCCAGAATCCAGCCTGTTTGCTTGACGTATACAGAACTTGTGACGTTAGACGCGTGTGGTTTCTCTGAGTCGTTCTCTGTGTGGTTTCGCTGAGCTGCGTTTCCCACCAGCGTCAAAGCTGTTATCTTATTCGTATCAACCCAATAATGTATCTATAAATATAATTTTTTGGCGTTACTGGTGTTATACTCCATGATAAAACTTAGCAATATGAAGGGAAATATGGTAAATTTACACTTAAAAGGTAACTTATAAGTGAAAATATCGAAAATGCCCCTGGTCTATTCCATCTGCGCCCCCCCCCCCCCTCTCCCGTACCAATATCCTGGATCTGCCACTGCGTATATCTGAGGAAAATAGAATGACACACCCACAAAAGTCCACTAGTTTTTGAACATTGATTAGTGATTACAGCTGATAACATGCTCTTACCTTTCTACGTGCTACTTTATGAGTGTAACATTCAGACAGTTTAGCGAACTTTTTAATCTTTTCCTTTAATAAAAATATTTGTGCTGTCTACGTTCCTGTCTTATCTTTAAGATCAAAGTGATACAAAATTCCGTAGCAAATTACGCATTAACATAAGTTAAAGATGATTTATAAAATAAAAATGTTAGCTTATATAACACACACGTGCAGAGAAGAAGTATGTCTGTTAGTAGCATAAATTCGTAGAAAATCATCACATTAATGTACACGCTTTCAAATTTATCCGATAATTAATTAGTGAGATAGAGTTATATTATTTGAAGAATGCAAAATGATGTTCTGTATGTAAATGAGTAAATAGATGTTAGTGTTAATTACACAATTAGATATTAGTAAGTTTATTAGCTTAATATGTAATGAAATAAATTGTACTTGAATTAATGGTAGAATATTAGAAGAGCCCCTAAGCTAAAGTTTCTAAGGTGTTGTGCAATTTGTGATACAAGTATGAAACGTGGCATAATGAAAGAGTAATTTTTCCTGAACAAATCTGGATATACCAGGTGTATGCATAAGTTTTTGCCTTTTTTTTTTGGTAAAGAAAACACATAAATTTCAAGGGAAATTAATTTTGTTTTATTCAAAATATTGGCCATCGGCTTCTACACATTTCGCCCATCTTTCAGGTAATTGATGCATACCATGCCAGAAAAACTGCTTGTCTTTTGCGGCAAACCATTCGTCGAGCCATTTTCCAAATTCTTCGAAATTGCTGAAGTGCTCCTCTGCGAGCGCGTGCCCCATTGATGCGAAGAGGTGATAGTCAGATGGCGCCCGGTCTGGGGAGTACGGCGGTTGCGGAAGGATGTCCCATCCAAGCGATTTCAAGCTGTCTTTCACTGGTTTTGCTGTGTGAGACGGCGCATTATCGTGTAACACAATCACTTTGCCATGTCTTCGGGCCCATTCCGGTCGTCTTTCGATCAATGCGTGATTTAAATTAATCATTTGTTATCGATAGCGTTGTGCATTAACGGTTTCGCCGGGCTTCAAGAGTTCATAATACACAATACCTCTCTGGTCCCACCAGACATAAAGCATGGTCTTCTTGCCGAAGCGATTTAATGTTTTTGCCAATTGCTGTTGAGTTGAGTTGGGTCATCCTCCAATAGCACCTGCAATTGCTCGTTCTCGCACTTTTGTGGTCTACCAGAGCGCGCACTGTCTTTCACATTGAAATCACCACTTTTAAATTGTCGAAACCATGTCTCACATGTTCTAATCGATGGAGTGTGTTCACCATATGTTTCTACCAGCACACGATGACTTTCAACAGCCTTTTTCTTTTGATTAAATAAGGAAAGCAATGCGTGCCGCAAATGTTCTTTCTCAAGCACAAACTTCGACATGATCACTGAACGATAAAACAAAGACGCTAGTGTTTGGCGGACTCAACTTGTGTGTGTTGGTAGTTTAATGTCAGACGAACAAAATGAAGTATGTATCAAATGAATACGCTGCGTACTTTTCGCTGGCGCCATCTCTTAGTTAAACCGGAAACTGCTTATGCATACACCTGGTAGGTCCGTTCCAGATTTTATCCTATACACCTATGATGGCTGTCTTAGATGGCCATCACAGGTACCAGATTTCTGAAAATACAGCTATGACAAGTGTCGGTTATAATGGTTAGGTATTTCAAGGCAAACCTAGGACATCAAAATATCCATAAATACTGTATAAAACTATCGAGTCTTGCTTCATAATCGCTGCCATGTAACAACAAAAAGCATTATAGCGACAGGTTTCTAGCAGAGATGGATCGATAATTATTACTATATTATTTTCTGATATTGCTAATTTATACAGACTGTGGTCGAATTGACAAATATTAACTAGAAAGATGGCATGATTTGGACATCCCATCTCAGTTTTAATGCTAGCTGTGCGACTCCTCATCTGCTCGTTATCCTACCATAAAAGCTAACCAAGACAGAGCATAATACGAACTGAAAAGTTATATATGAATTTAATTATCGAATTTTAAGTTTAGAATTGAAGAAACAGACAAACTTTAGCTGATACTACGTACTAATAAATTCATTATTGGCATTACAGTTATATTTCTAAGAAGAAAATTTTGCACTTCAATATGCAGAATTTTAAACCAGAATATAGTCCAAGAGTTCAACACTGCAATAATGCAAGTAAATTAGTGTACAATCTCACCCAACTATAGAGATGGTCAATTTCTTTTCTTTGAACAAGAGGGATTACATCCACCGCATTCCCCTCAATTCGACCACTACATATACAGGGTGGACGGAAAGTTTCTCCCTTCAGTTTTCGTCAAATACTTTTTATTATAAGGGGGAGGGGAGTTATAACACATTCTAGAATATATTTGTGTAACACGTTTTGCTCGAATGATTGGAGACTTCAACAATTCAGTTTATCAATTATTTACTTGTGGATACATTCTTCAATGAGTCTTTAAAACCTGTCTGCGAGCACTGCGGTGTGTTCTCTTGTGATGAAGTTCCATTCGTCGATAACACGTGCAAAAAGTTGTTCTCTGTTGCGTGGACGAGATTCTTTGAACAGAAGTTCCGTAGTTTGGACCTAAGTGCTCCAAATCCGGACTGTTTCCTGATCAATCCTCTCAAACAGTCGAAAATTTTGTTTTTAAAAGTCAGATTGAAGCTATTGGCAGTATGAGCTCTGGCAACATCCTGCATGTAAACTGCCATGTTGAGATTTGGGAACAGCCTGTTTTGCTATCATTGTTCATACACCAGGACAATCTTGTTCCTAGTAGGAACCATCTAATCGAGAGTCTTCTTGACATCCACTCTCCGTTTTTCCATAACCACAAATGCCACCAGCAACAATTACAATCAATTCTTGCTTTGGGCAATGGACTGGGGAAATGTTCTATGGTTCATCTGGTATATGAGGCACTGGAAAGACACAAGAAGCTACTAAATGCAGAATTTTAAATGAACTCTTTCCTATAAAAGAATACTGAAGTTGTGGCAATGTTCTCTTAGGTAATAGTGCAATACTTCAAAGAGACTGAGAATGCCTAAAACCGTTGGAAACTGCCAAATGAGTGTAAGCAGTAAAGGCACAAAAAGCGATACAGCGTACGCAAAGTAATAATATCTCCACACTGAAAGAAATTTCTGTTACTCTTTTCAGGTAAAAAAAGGATCAACTTTCCGTCTACCTGGAGATTACTCTCTCATTATGCCACTTTGCATACCTGCATCACGAAGTACACGCTTTTCTGGCTATATCTACCCATTAACAACGAAAATAACTCTTACAGAAATTGCCCCCAACTAAAATAGTTGCTTGACAAAAGAACTACCAGCTATGCTTTGTAAAGGTGTGATGATGATTCACTGAATTTAAGATACCTCACGTTCGCGCATTCCATTGGAAAGTTATCTGTATTCAGTAAATACCACAGCAAAAATTGATTGTTTTATTATTATTATTATTATTATTATTATTATTAATAATACTAACATTCAAAAACCAACCATTGCAACATTGCACAAGCGAATGAAGTACTCTAGACAGTTCAGTGACAACCGTGAAATTGTCCACTGATAACAGATAAATGGCATTATGAATTGGCAGTACAATTTCCCCCCACACACACACACACACGCACATTGTTGTGAATTTAATTCCACTCATGGCATAACAATTCTGCTACTTTCATTGCACTCAGTGTTAAGTAGCTGAAGTCCGTTTTGTCGTAGCCCTTTCCACCAAAATTTGAACACCTGTGCCCCATTAATCTTAATTTTGACGTTTCTCACGACCTTTGGTGACCCCTACC
>JAGDQP010052865.1:0-13685 GCA_022664845.1 Lepisma saccharinum | reverse complement strand
ATGAATCGTTGCAAGAAAATTCCCTCAGACACTAAATATCTTCTTTAAGAGAGCGTAGGCGAAACGGGAATAGGCAAAACGAGAATTCTCGTTTCGCCTACATTTAAGATGAGATGAAGATAACGATATAAATGTGCCTTTGGGTCAGTAGGCGAAACGGGAATAGGTCAAACGGGAAGCAGCTCGTGCTTCGCTGAAATGGAGGTTCAAGCAACAGAGGTAAAAACATAATGCTATGCCCAAAATGCCTTTTGCACAGATGTGACCTCGTTTCTTCGCACCTTCGTTTACTACCATTAAATGGAACATTTTTCTATCCATGATAACTTCTCCTCTAGGTCAGTTAAGCAATGAAAATATTTTGGAATTTAAAAGGCTTGTATCCAAAACTTTTTTTTAAGCAAGTTGTAAATCATCGTTATTTTGCCAGTATGCTATAAGAATATGAAGGTATAAAATATATAGCACTTAGCTCACTGGAAATGTTTATAAAGGAAGTATTATGTTTCATGGCTGCCAGTTTTAAACACAAAACCCAAAAGTAAATATCTCAAAGCAGCTCTCTAGATTGAATCTTTCGAAAAAAAAAAAAATAATATATATATATATAAAAATAACGAAACGTCTGGTTCAGATTTGACCTGATACCCCGTACAAGAGATACTGGTAAAATCCCTGCTCTAAATAGACTTACGCACTAGTAGTGAACAATCGCACTTATGTTGAAGTCATACAACAGGAATTTACATTTTTCGTACACACTGAAGAACTAAGAGAAAGACTGACTCTTCATTGAATTAAATTCACTGACACTAGCGCTAAAAAAAAATAAAAAAATTGCCAAACTTTTTTTTCCTAGTTCTTACTTTCCTCCTCTAATACTCTCTCACCAACATCAACCCTCTTCCTCTTCTTGGCGTAAGCCATCGCCCATAAAAATTAATTTTATCTTTATGCTCCTCTTCTTACACGACCACACACACACACGACATGAAACAATATTAAATATTGTTACGAAACAACTGAAAATTAATAAAAAAGGCTCAGTACCTACGAAAGCACTACCACTAGGCACAAAAGAAAACTACTGTTTGACCAAAATCTGTTTCATTTCAAATTATTTTTCTAATACACGCAGACTCCCCTTCCCCTCCCTCAACAAAATGCGAAAGTGTAGAGAGCATTGGAACAGAGTTTTGGACATAGTTATCAACTGTTTGCGTAGAAATGTTACTAGTCGAGTGAACTTTGGGATAAATTCGCGACCGATAATAGTAGATTTAAAGGCCAGCATATTCAGTGAAAAAGTAAATTAGTTGGTAACTATGACTGTGTGTGTGTGTGGGGGGGGGGAATTGTTAGCGAAATAATAGACCAACCCAAGACACAAATCCTTCTCCATACCGAGTGACCTAACCCTCTCTCCTAGCAGAAGGCAACCGTTCTGTCCTTTGTTGCAGCATGTGCGAGAAAAGTAAACTTTCTCTTTTACCACGCTCTGTTTCCCAAAAAAAGCAGTGCGCACTGTGTCTCGTATGCTCAATTTTCTAGTTTTCGACCGTGCTTAAGCCAAAAGGACTTTCCTCGCCCCTCTGCCCCCTAGCCCAGAAACTGATCTCCAAGAGGATATATTTCCGTGGTTGAACCCAGAGAGAGAAGTTGCACATTTTCTCAAATGCTCTGCAACCCGCAAGCCAGCACCGTTAAGCTGGAAAGCATATCTCGTAGGGGCACTATAACATTCGTGTGATGAACTAACATTAAAATTAAGATAACATTTTCTTTATATTTTTAATTAATCTAGCGGGGGTTCAATGCGCTTTTGCGCACTGCTACAAGCCGCGCCTGCTTCATTCTTGAGTACAAGTCACTAAAATTCTTGAATGCTAATGTCAAAATTCTACGGTGCTTTTAAGCGAAATTAGCTAATTTATGAACAGAAATAAACAAGTGAGGTGTAGTCGTGTCGGGGACTGTGCACATAAGCTACCGCCAGGTTTCTGCAGCGAGAATTATATGATCACTGTTGCGTTCGAAAAATTGTGGCGAGACCTTTTCAAAGACACATCAACTACTTTTCTATCCCAGTTGCTCCAAAGTTGAAAATTCCCCCCGAATCTCGGGAACCGACCCTGCAATCTGGAGAAATGATTCCGGTTTGAATTTGTGTTTCCGAGACCTTCCCAACGATACCTCAACCGCTTTCTTAGCCCTAATACTTTCAAAGTTGCAAAATCTCGCCCCTTTAACTCGTAATCCTCCCGTGCAAACTAGATGAATGATATGGGTTTTAACTCGTCTTGCCAAGACTTTTTCAACGACATATCAACTATATTCCTAGCCCAGTCGCTCCAAAGTTGAAATCGCTCTCGAATCTCGGGACCGCCCCTGCAATCTGGAGAAATGATTCGGATTTAAATTCGTGTTGCCGAGACCATTCCAACGACACCTCAACCACTTTTCTAGCCCTAGTAGTTCCAAAGTTGAAAATTCCTCATTGAAACTCGGGATTCGGCCCTGCAATCTGGATGAATGATACAGCTTTGAATTCGTGTTGGCAAGGTCTTTCCAAAGACACCTTAACCACTTTACGAGCCTTTAACTTCAAAGATTAAAATCCCCCCAACTTTGCCACCGCCCCTCCAATCTGCATTAACGATACGGGTTTGAACACGTTTTGGCGAAACCTTTCGAACGGCACCTCAATCACCTTCCTCGCTCTAGTTGTTCCAGATATAAATTGTGCCCACCATCTCTGGGATCAACCCGATCTCTGAAACCGCCCCTGTAATCCTGATGAGTGATACTTGTTTGAACTTGTGCTGCCGAGCCGAGACCTTTCCAACGCCACCTCAAACATCTTCCTAGCTATAGTATTACTAGATATAAAGTGCCCCCATATCTGGCAACGCCCCTATCTCTGGCAACGCCCCTATCTCTGGCAACCCTCCTGCAATCTGCATAAATAAGACGGGTTTGAGCTAGTCTCACCGAGACATTTTGAACGACACCTCTATCACCTTTCCAGCCCTAGTAGTTTCTGAGTTGAAAGTTGTCGACAGACGGACAGAGCGGTCGCATAAGGCTTCACAGCATTAGCTGCTGAAGTCTAAAAGTACAAGTAAAATTCTCCATTTAAAATGTTTAACAAATTGTTATAGGAAGATCATTTTGGACTAAAATAAAAATGGAGGTCAACATTACCCAAACTTCTTTGCTCTATAAGTTTCATCGTTCATCGAACAACAACTATTTGGATATCCGTTTGTTCGCTTTAATCGAATAAACGTATATTCGTTTGTTTGTGTTTCGGATAATCGTTTGTTCATTTTAATAAACGGATATCCGTTTGTTCGTTTTCAGATAATCGAATAAACAGATATCCGTTTGATCGCTCTCGGATAATCGAATAAACGGATCAGTTTGTTCGTTTTTCGGATAAAGAAATAAACATATATCCGTTTGTTCGTTCTTCGGATAATCGAATAAACAGATATCCGTTTGATCGTTTTTCGGATAATCGATTATTTGGAAATCCGTTTAACCGTTATTCGCATATCCGATTATTCGGATTCGAATAATGAAATTATCTGGATAATTATTCGAACAAAATCATTATGAATATTTATCCGGATAGTTTTGACAGACCTAGAAAAGATATGTATATACTGTTCACCTGTTAAATGACCTTCAATCCTGTGTAAGGAACCTAATCCCTGGGCAGACATCCAACCCCACACTGCCACACTAACACGATCAGATGTTATTTTCGAAGCCACATAACGGGCATTGAACCTGGTCCCTTTCGGGCGGTATACAATGACAGCCCGTCCATCATTTGCACTTGAAATAGAACACTCGTCTGAGAAGAAGGCTTCCTTCCAGTTTCGTTCAAAGTTTTCTTGTGCAAATGCAAGACGCTGCCTCATACGCTCCGCTGTAAGACTCCTTTAGTGCAGCATGCCGGGCAAACAATTTGGCTTCTCTCAACCTCTTCACAACTGTTTTCCGTTAACCCGGAAACTGAGCTGCTGCTTTCAGTGTGCGGTCCGTAGACAGTCCTGATCACACGTCGATATTCTGGGTCTACCAGAAGTTTGTTTCCGCAACAAGTTACCAGTTTCACGAAAACGGCGAAACCAACGCTGAGCTCTTCTCGGATGTACTCTATATCTCAATGCTGCCTGACGCAAACTATATCCGTTCCCCACCAACGCAATTACCCTTTCCTTGATCGCTTCCATATTTGTTTCTAATTAGTTCACTTGTTGATATGTTACTTTGGCAACTCATGCGAAAGGGATATAATCGATAATGCTTTGTTCATATTTGCTTTTCGAAAGATATACAACCTACATATCAATCACTTGCAGTTTTAAGAGTCATATAAGTCTTAATGCACAGTGCATAAAATCTAGAATATAGAAAGAGGGTTGACTACAACTCCTAAATATGTAGTTTCAGATTGTAATGTCATGAATAAAAGGTATGAGAGATGCAAAAATTAAGGAACTCTATCAACAACATTAGATTTAGCTCAATTGAGAGTGCGTCTGCCTGATACCCGTAAGGTCCAGGGAACGATCCTAAGTGTGAATAAACTTTTTTTTCTGGTGCATTTCGGAAGACAGTTTCTATTCTACAAATTATTTCCTACTTTTAGTAGTAGATATTAAATGTAGCGACGTTTCTCAGTTTCTCTTAATTATAGTTCATATCATTAAACCCTTCTATATGTTCATCAAATAAACTGTTTACCGACTTGTGTGGTAAAATTTCGGGGAATAATTTCAGGAACATGAAATATCATCATATCAAAAAGGAAAAAATACGAAATATTTAAAGTTATTCTTTGTTCCAAATATTTCCTTTACACCATTGGCTTTTTAAGTATCATCTTCCAGTTCGATATAGACTCTTTTGTCATCCAGGAAAGATTCAATATCGATTAAGTAATAATTTTCTTTAAAGCGAGAATATACAAAATAGCAAAATGCATACTAGTTCCATCTTTGAACAATTTCATGAACTAGCTTAGTCTAATAAGTAATAACGTATCTTCTATCAAAAAGGAAAAATGTTTTCACATATATTTTCACGGCGTTTGTGAAAGAAATAGTGGGATATGTCAAAATCAAATTGGTTAAAATTCATACCTCGTTTATCTTTTTAGACATCTTAACATATTTCTTCTGTTTTCAAAATCTTTTTTCGTTAGAGAAAAGATAAAACTTTTAAAAGGTTGTGTTGAATTGCTTACTATCCGTAACTCGCGGTCTTCGCGCGCACTTCAGGTGCAAGATAATAGTCATTAATGTTAATTTCTCAGCTTTCTACTACTACTATCCTACATCTACAACAACTGCTACTACTGCAAGTAGTAGTAGTTGTTGTTGTAGTTACCCATACACTACGTATTCCAGTTTCTTCACATCTAAGTTAATTTGTTATTATTTCTAGTTTATAAGAATCAAAATTTGAATAAAGTTAAAAATATTTGTTTATTCATTTCATTGTTCCCGCGGGATTAGCATCTTGGATTCCGTTGTTCCTTCCACTGTATCAATGGAGTTAGTCAGTCGTTCCTTTCATTGTTTGTTTATTCTTTCGTGGTATTTTGCAGATTCTGTTCAAAATAAGAATATTATTATTTGCAGCAACATTTTTTTTTAACAAGAAAAAAATTTAGAGGGGAAGAAAGCATTTATTTTAGATAAGCGTCTTCTTGCGTTGTTGGGGATGATATTTTCAAAATCAAAATAAGTTTTGTTAAAGCACTATTCTTAGTAGACGCTCTATGTGGTGCGGTCCATTCTCTTCTGCTCTTGTGTACAAGATAGGAAAATACTACAATAAGTGATCTGATGTATTCCTGCTTTTTTAAAAAATATCACGTTGGATTGCCTCTTGTTGAATTGAATTGAAGTATAACTTTAAGCAACTTTCAATCGAACCGGCATATGATAAAGGAAAGAATGGGAAAGGTAGCGGTCAGGATCTTACGTGCCATTCCGGTATTTGCTTAGTAAAGAGGGAAACCCTGGATAATCTGACAGGATGGTCACCCGTGAGGTTCGAACTTGAACTTTAATTATTACTTTCTGGCATCTAAGGCTCAGCCTGGGTCAGGGGAGGGGAAAGGGTGCCGGTAGGTGTCTGCCAGGGCCTAAGTTGAAGGTACCATCCAGTCATTTCCTTGGCGTGACTGAGGAAAAACCGTGGAAAACCTCAGCCAGGATGGTCAGGAAGGGAAGGAGTCGACCAGAGCAGGCATCATCATCAGGCATTTGCCTGATATAACTGAAGAAAATCCCTGGAAAAAACTGTCAGGATGGTCCGTCGCTGGTATCGAACATAGGGCCTCCAGAATGAGAATCTCACGCTCTACCAGTGATTCTGCCAGATAATCTTTGGGGGTGTCACCCCCCACATTTTCTAGAATACTCTAAACTAAAATTTATACGGTCAAAAATCGATAGAAACCGTGCATGCCTCCTCCCTGACTTTACACCCCCGCAAACAAATTACTGGCGGAATCCCTGCGCTGTACCAACTGAACTACGTCCGCTTCGAGTTTTACAGAATTTCACGAGCCTAGCCACGGGACAGCGGTGACCAGTATTCACCTTATATACACTCAGCCAATCAAAATCTGAGTGCACTCTTTAGCAGCTCTAAAAAAGTGTAAGTCCAGAAATTCAGGTATATGGCAACCTCGCAACAACATGAGTGACCACTGCGCGGGTTTTAATACAATGAGTGTATTAATGCAGTTTTAGAGTACTAATCTGAAAAAATAATGTTTGTAAATCTAATAGTGATGTAGTGAAAAATATGTGAATAAAAGTAATTAGAACTATTCATTTGTTATTATTGGCCATAAAATAAATATAATACAGCGATGTTGCTACGTCCGTATCATTAGCGATGAAGTTTTGCTTATTCCCACTTGAGACGTTAAATACTGCTTTTGAAACTTTTAACAAATTATACATGTTTTTCATATGTATAGAATCTAACAAAATAGTAGTCAATAGAAGATTATCTCATAAATGGACGAAACACTGTAACTGAAACAAAAATCAGTTTTATATAACTTTTACTTTGCTTTTATTTCAGTAAGAGTTGAGCTTGAAGCCTGCCTATCTGATGTCTTCGTGGCCGTGCGTGCTGCGCCGCGTTAATTTTTTTCCCCATTCGTCCGTAAAGCTGCAACGCGAGTTCGAATCCCGAAACTTGCTCTGCTTTTCTCACCAAGCTCCGTCATCTATGTTCGTATTGCATGGACGTATTACTTTGATTCCTGTCAAGTGCAAAGAAATCAGTCAACGATTACCATTCCTTTAATAAGGGTTACCCATTTCAAGGTTTAGTCTAATAATTATATCAAAAGTTTTAATAGTCATATAAAAACTTTTAGAAGGGAGCAGATTAATCAATGTCATATTCGCTGACGTCAAACTTGAGGTCAGTGACTCTCTATCTGCTTTACTGTAATTTAATCATTTGCATGAATTCTTAAAATGCAGATGGCTAATCAAAGAAAAGAGTCTGCCAATTTTAAACACCAAATTAGAAACGGCTGTATAAATCGAGAACGCTGAACCCAAATTTAATGTCAGTTTCTCTGTAACTGTTTTCGTTTAGTCGCTAGCCTCCATTGCAGATGGAGGAATCAAAATTAAGAGGTCCAATATTTTAAGGTAGGTAACAGAGAGAACATACCAGGTGGACAGGAGAAATTAACAGAGCTTTTTTGTTCTTGCCAGATCTAAATCCACATTGTTCTCACCTAAGGAATATCACTGGTTTCTTGATTTTTATAAATTATACTATTTTAGAATTACATTTCTTTAAGTAACTTATATCAGGCCGCATTGCATGAACAAAGAAACAATTTCTAGGTAGCAGAATAATGGTTCCAAAATACGAGCTGAATTCCTCCTATTTTCTAAGGTAAGTTGGAGTTTTATAAATGAGGTTGGTGCATATTATTCCCTGAAATGCATCTAATCAAATGAATAAAATATTTTACGATTTTGAAAGAAAATTAGATTGGCATATGTCAGGGTTTCTCAACGTGGAGATCGCGACCCCCAGAAGGGTCGTGAGTTGTGTGTAAGGGGGTCGCAAGAGAAGGTTAAAAAATTGATTTAACTAGGGTTTGTAGGTTAAAACTAATAAATTTCGAAGACGTTATTTTATTTTGCTAATTGTTTTTATAATTAGGTTCTACTAAAATAATGTAATTGGCTGAATAGTTTTAAATAATGTAATGATGATGTTTATTATCAAATACAGCAGATCAACGGTCATGTTTTGAAATGGCATGTTTCTATGAGTCGCAGGATGAAACAGGTTGATAAACGCTGGCGTAGGTGGAAAGCGAACCTATGATACTCAGTGTAGAAAGTGCATCTAGGTAATCAAGCTAATAACCACGCCAGCAATCTATTGTTATCCAACGATCCAACACATCAGCTTATTCTTATTGCTTGTTTGCTTGCCCACTCATTTCGCTTATTTGTATTTCCCCCTTTTTCTGAATATGATTATATACCATCCTATTACGATTGATTAAAACATTACATAGTTGAAATTAACATAAAAAATTGACATCTATTTACAAAGTAGTTATGTAAATGATTCATGTAACTGCCAAAGGAGGTTGAAAAGGAGCAATAGTGTATACCTGGAAGTCAAGGGAGGCTATAACCCCTATAGCAGCTCTTGGATCCGCCCCTGTATATGTATATATTTCGCCTCCTAATATTATAACCACAGCACGGGATTTTCGAAACAGCGAATATTTCAATATAGGTTCTGACTCCCACATTCAATGTCCAAGAAGATGATCACGGAAAAAAGTATTACGGGAACAAGCATTAGTTTTTCTTATTTAGCTCATAGATAGGCACCCATAACTTGACCGTCACTTCCAGTCCCTTGGACATATCAAGACTCAGACGTAGCTGAGTGCCTGGCTCATAAATATGAGGCAAATAAAAAAAAAACACTAAATGTTATGTTCCCGAAATACCATTTTGGGTGGCTTTACGCCGAAGGATATGCGAGGGACTTAAGACCCCACAGAACATGTTTGGCTATTAAATAAAAGTTAAATAACTGAATAAATACTCCCAGAGAGTACGCAATAAATGTAGGGTCTAAATATATACAGGGTGCGGAAAAACTACGTAGCCAAATTTCGGGAGGTGATGCCTCTCATTGAAAGAAGCAAAAGAGACATAGGGACCGGGGAAAAATTCCGTCCCGGTGAAGAGCTACAGCGTGCCGAAAGCGTGGGAAAATGAACTATAGAGCTTCCTATTTCCAAAATTAATAACAATGGAGGTAATGCGGCTGGGTGCCGTCACAGACCAAAAATGCTCGTTCCAAAAATGCAGGTTTCAAATTTGTGGAATGGGTGCGCAGGGGATTCCTATAGGAAGTGGGGGATTTTGAGGGAGTCCGAGAAATGTGCTGAAGTAAAGATAATTCAAAAGAAGTATGAATAGGACAAGTGTCAAGCAACGAACATAATCCGTTTGCGGCAGGTCGAAATTTCGAACATATGTCCTATGGCGAAGGATTTTTTTATAACTATGCGTGGCTGCATAACAACCGGGGGCAGGAAATACACATTTGTATCGAAAAGTTAGCTTAGCTGTCATGAGCGAGAGAGAATGTTATTGTGCGGTTGGATGACGGTGATTATGTACTTCATCACAAAAGGAAAGACTTCATGTTCATCCTTATTACGACCTATTTTCACGTTAGAGAACGTTTGAGAATACCCTACTTTCTTTGTTTATGGCTCACGAGTCACATGTTTCTGAATTTCAAGACATAATTTGTGTGTGTGTAATTTGAAACTGCGGCACTCATGAAAGCGTGACGTGAAAAAGACAAATATTACAAAAATGACTGTAACAGAGGATAGTCACCAAAGTTCAAATGAGAACATTGAACAAGGAATACTGTCGGTTATTGAACAGTGAGATAACTGATTTCCACGATGTATCTACTGCAACTTCGAAAACGATTAATCAGTATCGCAAACAATAGTGAAAGGAATAAGTGCGCGAACGCCACACTGTGTGGTATTTGTTTCCGGCGTAGGCCATAAGTGATTTCGCATGTCAACGAGGTATCAAGAGGTCCCTGTGGCAATCCACTGGTATTGGCGACAATGGGTCCGGTGGGTGTAGATTCCACCCAATGAGAGTCGTGCCTAAGTACGTTCGCCCCACCGCGGATATGAATACATGTTCCACCTGTGCAGATGAATCAACAGGCAGAGTTCGCATTGTAGTCCATGTTGCCACGTCGAACGTAATGGTTGGGAATCCACGTGAAACCGCATGTTTCGTGCTTCTGACGCCATAGCAATAGAATGAGAGGTAACGGCAAACCACAATCTATTCGCTTTCGTGGTGAAAAACATACACAAATACAGGGTGCGGACAAGTCCCGTGACAAGTGTGAGGTAAGTATGGGACCGACAATGCGCAGTGTGTGAGATACAAAGGTGCAATTGGCGAGCCCTAGCAGCGACTAACATTACGAAATAATACGAAGATAGCGCGAAAAGAAACCATATACGTTAAATTGCAACTAGGGAAGTCACAATTAAAAGTACACAGAAACGTAATGGAACAAAATAAAGCGTATGTCTGTGAGGTCACAGCAGAAACGTACCATTAACGGATATGGCATAACAAGGCACTGCATTGGGTATCCGAAGCAGTGCAGAAGCAAAACAGCATATGAGGCACGGACTGCAGCGTTGAAAACTCGGAATTACGACCTCTAAAACAACACTAATGTGATGAAAGTAGGTAGTGTGTTTCGTACAAGTTATCGAAAACTAGACAATTGTGTCCGTATACAAACTATGGGGGAACACACAAAAAACAAAAATCAATACAGTAAGCTAACGCAGTAAGCGTCTGAAACACGTAGGGATATCGGTGCGAACCTTAGAAATGCCAAAGTCAATAAACGAGTGTAAACAATCCACATGCTGAATGTCCATATTGTGTACGGCAAAATCTGTGGTGGGGAGTGAAGAAACACACCATGTCACTAAAGTTGTGAGTAGGAAGTACTGATACATTTGTGAGCAATCCTTGTGCAATCACAACAATGGTTCAATACTGCCACCTTCCACATCCAAACACAGAGTGCATCTGTTCCGAAGAGACTGGCGCACTCGTGCAAAGTTTCCTGGTATGTGCCTGATAGTGTCTGCAGCCACAGAAATTCGAGCCACGAGATCCTACACATTCTCTACTGGTGCAGAGTGAACCAAATTCTTTAATGGCCCCACAGAAAATAATCCCGTGGGAGTAAGATCGGGTGAACGTGGAGGCCAGCCAAAAGGCCCCCTCGTCCAATCCATCTTTCTCCAAACGTTACTCCAAGATATTCGCGAACGTGGCACCAAATTGCGCTGGTGCCTCATCATGCTGGAACCGCATGCCTGCACGGATACGCAATGGAACATCTTCAAGTAATTCTGGTAGCACGTGTTCCAAAAATATGCTGTAATAGTGCTCATTTAACGTCGCTGGAAGTATGTAGGGGCCAATTAAACAGTCGCCCACGATCTCTGCTCAAACATTGAAACCAAACCGATGCTGATAGCTGCGAACAAACGTCCCGTGCGGGTTGTCGTGCGCCCAAATGTGACTGTTACGGTTGTTCACACACACACACCCCTAGTGAAATACGCCTCGTCGGTGAATAGGATCAACGACGGAAAATCAGGCATCTCCATAAACTTGTCCAAGAACCATTGCTCAAAGCGTTGTCTGTGAGGGAAGTCCTGTTGTTGGAGGTTCTGTACTCTTTGTAGGTGGTACGGATGAAACTCGTTCTCATGCAGAACGTTCCAAACCAACCGTCGGTCAATAGGCAATTGCCCAGAAACAGTTCATGCGCTTTGTGACGGGTCATGTTCAAACTGCCGAAGAAGGTTTTCGTCCAATTCTGGAGTACGTACTGACCTCCCGCGTCCAGTGTCATGTCTATTGACACGAAATTAACCTCACAAGCGCTGATGAATTGCACCAAATGTGTGACGGTTCGGAAGGATTCTAATTGGATACTGTTCCTGATAAATTCTACGGGCTTCGCTCGCAGCACCATAGGCAAGATGTATATCTGACATTTCGCCCCATGTAAAGCGCCCCATGTTCCAGCACACAACACTGTCCACTGTCTGGCAATCGACACTAAAACGCATGTATTTCACACGAAAGCGCTCAGTACGAAACACACTTGTTGTATTGGAGACCGTCGGAATTTGTGCTACTCATCACTATGGAACAGACATTCAACACTAGCTCATCCACTATGCTCCAAACGTGATGTACTTCACAGGTCAACTGCAACTATTACTCCTGGTTGTTACGAGACTTGTGACTCAACCTGGTATCCATTGAAACTAACACCAATACTGATCAGCAGAGCCGTAGTGACACAAAAACAAGGTAAACTAGATGTTCAGGCCACTTTAGACGATCCAATTTCTCGTACGATCCCTCGTATGCAATCCCATCGGTTACATTCTTTGATCGTGTAAAGCGCAGATCGTACGATTTTTCATGCTATCTCCGATCTGTTCTCTAAATAGAAACGGTCCTATTTTTCAGCGGATTTTTCGTACAATCTATGACAGCGCCCCTACTGGCAATATAGCGTTCTTTCCTATCGGCTGTTTGGTTATGGATTACGAGACAAAGAGAACATATTAATGTTATTACTTGATGCAGAAATTAACATACATAATGGCATAATAAACTATTACAATTATAAAGCTATAAAACAATGCTTTTAAGGGAAGTGTAAAGAGGTCGGTGATACTGCAGTACAGCTACTTCTGCTATAGAGGACTGACAATACCTCAAAATGCTAAGTTTTGCATTCTTATAACCATAAAAGGTACTAAATAAGTGAGAAATATGTTTAAAAATATAAAGACAAAGTTCTGATGTGATCTAATAGCTACTGCTTTTCCTATATATTGTGCAATGCAGTTAAGATGATTTTCATTGTTTTTCTTGTGCGTAGAGTACCGACTTCGTTGCAATCATGATAAGTATGAAGTGAAGTAATGTAGAGGATACCGGTATCTTTGCAATCATATTCCTCCCCAATTATTTTGATAAACATATACGCTCTGTGCATCCAAAATAATGAAATGCATTGAACAGTAATTACAGAAGTAGACATAATGTAAGTAGAGTGTCGACGTCTACCCAGAGCTGTGCAAGTCAATGCATGAGCTAGGTAATTAATCGAACGAACTAATTTTTATTCAAGGGTTAAGACAGCTGACCCACCCTATTCACACCTATATACCTTGTGTAAAATGAGGCTATAAATCATATAAAATCTACATTACTCCTCATTTTGTATTTTGCAAGTATTTCATGCTTATAGGAACGTAAAACATAGCATTTTGAGGCGTTTCCAGTGCTCTGTGATAGAAGTAGTTAAACCGCAGTGTTACTAATTGCCCCCATATGTATAAATAGGAGTTAATATATCGCGATTTATATACTTTTGAAGTGCTGTGTAATGTCACATATCTTGTTAACTCAGGAATATTGTAAAAACGAAACACATATGACTCCGAACTTATCACCGAAGACAGCAAAATTTTCAACGTTTTTTGT
>JAGDQP010052864.1:0-13685 GCA_022664845.1 Lepisma saccharinum | reverse complement strand
GATCTCAGGTACTCACCCTTAAATTTTTGCACGCATTAAGGGAACACCCTGTATGTATACACCATATACATATATTGAGAGAATTTAAACGGTCAGCGCCAGCAATCGTGACTGACTTTTCCATTGCTTCCCCCCCCCTCAGTACTACTATAATAGTATGAATCAGAGCTGAAACGGATCACCGGGTCAATCGGGTCATGCTTATGACCGGGTCACCTTGTCTAGGCTTCGGACCCGGCCTGACCCGGTGACCCGATTTAAAACAGGTAACCCGAAGGATAAAGCAGAGTTTTTAATTATTTCCTTCCCTTTTGATATTGTTTCATTCAGGGGTGACCAAGACCGGAGATGTTACCCTAGAGCACGAAAAATACGACGCCGAAATTTCCTGTTCATTACGAGTATCTTTACCAGACCGGTTCAACCGGGTCAATTAAATCATTTGGGTCGTTTCCGACCGGGTCGCCGGATTACCTATATTAGCATCATGCCGGGCCACTGCGTCAACAAAAAAGAGACTCGGTTTCAGCTCCTGTGTGAATAACACAGGTCCTAGTGCGTATGAAGAAAGTTGTTCTTGAAGAGAACTCTATTATAGATTTGAGAGGAACTACAAGAAGGAAAATAGGCGTTACTACAACCACGAAATTGAAACTAAATGAGTGATATCTCTCATTGCGTTCTCTCAGCCTATTCTTTGGTGGGGACGCAAATAATTCCAAGTCCGCTTAGCCCTACAGCTCTTGGTACTACACATCCGATGGGGTCCAATCAGTAACACTGATGATTTCGGATCAGTAATGGGGAGATACACGAGCTCGAGCCCTATTCACGGCTATTAAATTTTCCAGTTTTCGTCTCCACTATCTTCTTGATACCTCTCCCCAAAAGTGCTCACCGAAGAACGCAATAAAATTATAAACTGGAGTTCCGTCCATATAATACTATGTCCATCCAATAGTAGGCAATGAAAAACTATCATGAGGTCACCTTGCCGATTCACATACCTGCATCCATGCAGAATACCCATTATCATCATCGCCAACCACTTCAATGGACAAAAACTAAACTTAATAGAGATTCCAGGAAGTCCAGCCCACATTAGCTCCAATTCAATGCAGCTTTCTTACTCAGAAATTACTGCAGACACACCTAAAGATGATCGATCGCTACTTAAAGTCATTTACGAGACCAGAACCTAAGGAAGAAAATTATTTTTAATGAGTATAGGTGCTCAGGTGAATGAAGTTTCGCGTAGGTAGCTTTTACTTCGGGTCGATCCTTTCGAAGTCTCTTGGTTATAATTAGAACAAAGTTTGATGCTCTCTTATTTCTTTCAGATCCGAAACAACAACGTCCGTTGGTGGTTCATTAGCAGTTACGTTGAGTGAAATAAGAAACGTTCGATCCTTTACTCTAACGAGCATTTTCCCCAACGGCAAAAAGAGGGTTAGAATTATAAGAAAAACTGATTTGGTAGGCCTCTTGGAGGTATGACATTAATGTAGGTCATAGCTACTGATGACCACCAATATCTAAGTTAAGGCACAATAAATATATTAAGATCATGATTACTTGGAAATAATAAATTACAGATATATTCGATCCACTACTGGATGAGGCCTCTCCCCGGGAAGGAGATTAGTCTACTGCTCCCACACTGACCAGACGTGTTGGGAGAGGAAAGACCGAAGCTTTCACTGTGATCGCCACTATCTTTAATTCATAGCAACTCCCCAATTGCATCACGATGCTGCGTGGACAGGATTCCAGACTCACACGCCTTGAAACTTTTTACAGAGCCGGGAATCGAACGCTTCCCCCAATCCGTAGTCAGCAACACTTACCACTACACCATCGCGGCGGCCGTCTTTGGAAATATCTGGATATTAACCAATTTACCTTGCATAGTCACGGGCTGAAGTCCTGAGTGGAAGTATAGAACAGAGTGGTTCGGATCCTACATTACTAAACGTCCTTAGAAACTCAATAACTCCTTTAGGACCTTAAAACAAGTCAATGAATTAATGAAATAGTTTCACATTCATTTAATCTGTTCACATGAAACACTCGTGATATTTAAATATTATACACTCTATAAGACATTTCACTGGAACATCATAAGCAATACCGTGTTGCCAACTCATCATATCTTTAAACCTCTTCATTAGGCCATTACTTATTTATAATCGATGGCTTCGGTTCGTTTTGTCGACAGATTACTTTGTCGACACCACTTCGTCGACAAGCCATTTTATCGATAGTTCACTTCGTCGACAGGTACGTTTCGTCGACAAGCCACTTTGTCGACAGCCCACTTCGTCGACAAGTACGTTTCGTCGACACGCCACTTTTTCGACAGGTACGTTTTGTCGACAGCTCATTTCATTGATAAGTAAAGCTTATTTCAGTTGGAAATGCATTTGTTGTGATGGCGCTAGTATCACTAAAACATTCGTGTTTACAGGAACAACTCGTTGTCGGAAGCAGTATTTCCAATGCAGAATATGATTAGAACACTATATCAGACCTTTATGAAAGAAAGTGGAAGGGAAGGACGAGATACCTGTTAGTTGATTTTCTATTAAAGAAAGGAATGTCCAAGATACTATTTTTTTGTATTTTAATGAAAGATGCATTACGCAGCGTACGTCAGACATTGGTCTCATTGGTCTTGGAAAGGTAGTGAAAAGTCTATATCTAATGTAACATATTTCGTCGCATATTGTTCATTGTTGTTCTTTTAAGATAATTACACGATGTTGCCAGAGTAACTAGTAACCCAAACATGACGAATTCGAATCCTATTCACGCCAATTGAAGAGAGCAAACACAAAGTATAATCACAAAAGAGCTGTTGTAACTCAGTGGTAGAGAGAGCATTGGCTTAGCGTTTGGGAGGTCGTAGGTTCAATCCCAGCGGCCGACATATTGACTGAGGTCTATCCAGGGTTTTGTCTCAGTCACACCAGGCAAATGTCGGGATGGCAGCTTCAACTGAGGCCCTGGCTGATATCTTCTTGTATTATTCCCCTTCCTCAGCCTGAGTCTTAGATGCCTGAATACCATAAAGTAAATCAATTCAATTGAATAAAGAATAATATACAAAAATTTACAGGATGAGAAATCGTAATATTCACTTCCAAGCGGTATAATCTCCTTAACACAAGGACAATGAGAACTCGGAGTGGCCGAGAGGTTAGTACGCTCGTTTTTATGCGCGTGCTCTCGGGTTCAATTCCTGCTGGAGTCCATTGAATGGAGTGTTTCGTAAAATGAACTTTTAGGTAAGAGGTAAAAGCATCCTCTGTGCGATGCGCAGGTTCCATGAACGGCACTTGGGAAATGTGGAGGTAGCCATCCACATATTCTCGACATATAGCACGAAGTGATGTGGAGTGATCAGTCCCACGCTCTACTGCCTTTATCTCACAAGGTGCCCAGGAAAACCAAGGACACTGTGATAGGAGGCCGAGTGCACCTCAGAGCGTCAGACATGGAAGCATTAAAGAAAAGTCCCCAGCGTCATGGCCGGGATTTGTGCGAGTGGCGTCATTTTTAAAAAAAAATTGTTGGAGGGGCAATATAGAATAATACTTATTACAGTATTAATTTTTAAACAAATTAGGAAGTTATTTACGTTTGGAAATTTAGTATTTTTCTGACTAATTTTAAGGTTTTTGAAATTTATAACATACTAGGTAAAATCGTAGAATTCGACAGATTGCAGAGCCAGTCAATACTTACGAAATAGTAATAAATAATGAAGTCACTCAAGTTTCAGGACTTCAATTAATTTTCATGTCGTTTGTGAAAATTATCTTAGAATTTGACGCAGTTAGTGGAATCGTTTAGACCTAGCCATTATCTCGAAGAACCTACAGACATGCATGATGGAAAGTAGGAAAGAAAGCGATACCCTAAAGAGACCGCTTAAGTGGTAGCATAGTCTAGCACTAAATGAATAAAGACATTAGGAAATAATAAAATTCTTTGAGTGTAAGAAAGAAATAAACATTATTGCCTACAAATTTGTTTGTGCGTTTTTTTTTTCGTTTTTTGTTTTAAAGAAAATAATTACATTTATCTTTCATCGGGAGTCCAAAATTATTATGTGTTTTTTCTACTTGTTGGTCACTATTCTATATCTCAAGGATGATATTTCGTCGGTGGATTCTTTTGTTGATATTTCAAAGATAGTAAACAAATACATGTTGCAATTGTGATAGTTTCCTTATTTAATCAACTGCTGTTGAGTAGTAATGACTAAATCAGTGTTCGATTTGTAGCGAGGGATGGATGGAATTTCCTCCTCTCTGGAAAAATCTTCCCTGGCTCTGCTTTCTAAAATATCCCCTAAGCCTGGGATATGAACGGATAAAAAGGGTATTGTACTTTCGGAGAAAAATTCCCCCCTCTCTGGAAATTGTACAAATTGGGCGCTGGACTAAATGACTGTAGTTCTTGACTGTGCTTCAACACGAAATTAAATAGACGCACACATACATCATTCCTGCTACATTTATTGTGTATAGAGAAGGATATCGCATTTGCTACATTCCGAATAATGTTAATGAAAACAAATACGCAATTTTAAACCAAGAATGGCAAAACGTCATCAACATGTATAGAATTAGAGGAAAAAATAACGTTCTTAACAAACAAATAAATATGGTCTAGCAACAATAAGTATTCACATATTTTTTAAAAAAAATATTCTGTTAACAGTACACTTAATAAAGGCTACAGACGTAGTCGAAACGTTGTGTTGTGCTTTAAAAGTAATAAAGTATAAATTATAAATTAATACGCGAGTTAAATAATAAATTGTATTTCTAACATCGGGCAGTAAAATTTATCTTTTTATTTAGTAAATCTGTTGTTTATGATACTCCATAACAAACTAATACCATTGTGTGATATAAAATATTTACTGTATATAATTGGTTTAGAAGACCAGGTTCCTATATTACACTTCCAGCAGTTTTTTAATTTACACACTGGAAAGAGATACAAGGTGACATAGTGTAAATTTTAATATGCTCAGGAGACTACAGCAAAATACTTTCTGAAGAATTGAGTCGAAACTTGTCAAAATAATAACAAAGAAAAACGATGACTTGATTTCCTATGTAACAGTGACAATGTTCATCTATTGACCACGTACTCAGTCTACACAATACCTGAAGAGTAACGGGAGAAAACAAGAAATGTCACAAAACAGGTTTATTGAGAAAATCAAATTTGAATACCTTAATCGCTTGACAAATGTAATATTGTCTCCTGTGGTCATTTAGAAGTGTTCTCCTTTGTTCTTTGACAGTTTTGTAGTTCCAATTTTCGCCAATAGAATGAGTAATACAGCATAAAATTACTAGAAATGGACATTCACTGTTTTCTCCCGATACCCTTCACTGTAAATTACGAAAATGAGAATAATAGTAAAACGTATACGAAATAGCAAACTTACAAATGCAGTTACTTCGGTGATTACGTTGCTGCATGAATATAAATGTAATTTCGCGGTACAAACTCGTAACGTAAGTGATTTCTGGACAAAATGAATAGTCTAAAATTTGAGCTGTTGATGGACTTACATATTGACTAAATCATTACTGGAGGAAAGTTACCTGTCGACAAAATATCTGTCGATAAAATGAGATATCGACAAAATGATCTGTAGACGAAATGAATACGACCGTAAAGAAATGCTGAATTATGGACTGTGAACATGCTCTTCTGTAAAATGAAGAAAATGATGAAAGCACATTATTTCATTTATTAGTGTGCTGTGAACAGTTAATATTTTCTCGCGATTGGGTTACGCTGCTATGTGTGTGTGCCAATGACCTGCTATGTGTTTTGCTTGTCCGTGATTGGATACAGGGGGATAAGCTAGCCTGTGTAAGATTTAAAATTTAAAAAGCACCAACATTTTAGGAAGGTTCATTTAGAAAAAAAATGGAACGGTATTCCGTATATAAATATTGTCTTCTAATAAAATACCTGTGTAGTATATTTTTCAACAAAATTTAATTTTACTCAATTTAATTGCACATATTTGAAAGAAGCTAGCCTATTACTTTTACATGACGTTCCTGTTGACCTATATAAAAAATCAATTGTGTGCTTTGGGTTGGACTGCAGTGGATAGTTTTTTTCTCCAATATCCGAACATTTTTTTAGCTTTATTAAAACGTTGCCTCTGGGCTCAAAAAGCGAACAGGAATTTATGGTACAGAGGTGGGATACAGTGTGGTGGTCCTTCTACCGGTAGAGCTTGAAAAGAAATACTAATACATACTGAAAAGTACCAAATGCCCAGTAGTCTCATGAATAACGAATATTGTTCTGTTTTCTTCCAAGTTGCAGTGAGTCTCACTCAATGCTTATTTCATTGAGGATCAGTGAGACCAGCGTTGCCAGTTCCGTAAAAGTAAAATTGCACTCTGAATTTGAACTGATATTAACGTTCTAAATGACCTGGTGGGCTTCGGGACCTACAATTTTTGGTAAAGTGGGCTTCGAACCACTCCATTCAATGAACTCAGGCGTCCATTTCAAAGTCCCGAAATATTGCGTTTTTTTTTTTTTCAAATTTCTCATCGAAAAATTATTTTGCAGTGTGATATTGGATGACTGTAAATGATTATCGCCATTATATGGCGTGAAGCTGTATTTCATCATGTGAGTGTCAGAGTAATTTTCTTACTATATGATAAATAAGCACACAAGCTGAGGAATGGGGAGGTTGTCGTGGATACATTTTGTATTTACAAGAGGCGGGGGGGGGGGACTGAAACTGGAGCAGGAGTTCTACCAGAAGTTTCGGTTTGGAGGGTGTAAAGCTAAATGTATAGGGTGTAAGTAGAGCTTTACAGAGTTTGTTTCGATCTTTAACAGTAACATTAATAACATTTTTATTTTGGGGTGTGTGCTCAACGATTGGGGGGGGGTGAAACTCACTATTGGGGGGGTCTGGGAAAATCTCTGGAGAAATATAAGAGATGCTGAAAATATGTTGATAAATTACTGGTAAGTTCATAAAGAAGATGAAATTTAAGTTGAGAGCCATGGATGTAAATACGGCAGACGGATTGACTGGACCAATACAATTCAGCTGGATCAACTTGACGCCGGTTTTCGATTAATCTTGCCTAGATGATTGGAATTAACTTGCGTCTTATTGGTTGACCTATGCCTGGGCGTGTGGAAGCAAAGAATGAAGGAGGATCCAGCTAAGGAAGAGAGGAGGAAGATTCGTACGGAACGTGATGTTCAGTTGTGTTTTAATCAATTACATCTGCATGGCTTATGCTGGCTTCAATTTCGGGCCGCTAGAAGTAGATCCACCTACCGTATTTACACCCATAAGTTGAGAGTAAAGCAAATAGAAAAATACACGACTTAACTCTATACGAAAGTACGTTACGACTAAGGGCTCACTGTCATGAAAGCTTGCGATTTGGGTGATAGCCAATTGAAGCACGTGGTGTTTCTTGGCGTAGCACGTGGTGGTGTAACACATGTTTCAATTCTCTATTCAGCCAAATCGCAAGCAACGCAAGTGTGTTTGAAAATCAGCCCTAACAGTATCGCCATCATATGAATTCGCGTAATCCTTGAACTACTTATTTCCAAATGACAAACATTTTTACTCTGTTATCTATGAGAGAATAGTATAAAAAGATTTATTCAACAATTTACTTGCCCCAAGTCCTTGCGTAATGAATTTTAGCTCTACGTCGCTAGAATTTACGCTGCTGTCGACAAATTCTGAATTTATTTACTGGCTTTGAGCAACATTTGGTCTGGTCAGTATAAAGTATAGAAGAGGATTTTAGAAGGAAGTAGGCCAGAGCATACATTCAAGGTAAGATTACGGCCTTTGCCTGGTGTAACTGAGGAAAACCCTGGGAAAACCTTAGTCAGGATCGGCTGCTATCGACGATATATTTTAAACTTCGAGTCAACCCGCTAATCTTTCACTCGCTTAACTACAAGTAAATTCCACGCACTTTCGTTATTATTAACAATTTCTCGGGTTCTGGTTTTGTAAGTGAACTGACAACACTGAATACGGCCATGAAGATGAAGGAATTTCCAAATAGCTTAAGCCAATGACACGAGAAACATGAGACGAAAGAAAACGAAGCAAGAAAAAACTATTGCTGAGTTAGGAGAGCCTACCGTTACCCCATCTGCTTACAAAGCTCCTCAGCAAACTGTCACCGACGAGCTCAGTCGACTCTGGAAGACAAGGTCCGCGGAAGGTTTGGACGTGACGTGAAAGATGAATGCAGGAATTGGCTACTGAACGGAGTATTAATATCGGAGGCCACGTCGCCATTGCCGACTGTTTGCTGAAACTTATACATTGGTTCAGATAGGTTACAGTGAAGCTTTCCTGTGGATTAGTCTCCTTGAGTTACTCCGAGATGCGGGACGATAAACTTAAAAAAAAAAAAATGTTTTGTAAACCACTTAAGTTCTAGAATGTTTACGTCCAAATTTCAGTATGAGAGTTCATGAAATATTAATAATATTTTTCGTGGAAAGTAACCGAAATGTAAAGGGCAATAATGTTAGAATTGTAAACATCTGTGATAAAATAGATGAGTTCGAAACAGCTCAAAGTCGTAACAATTTGTGGTATCTGTTTAGTTACTTAACCCAAAGATCTATCGCTAGGAGCTTATACAAAATAGAATTAATAGAAAAATAGTTTACCAGAAGAACTAGTTATAAACTGAAATTATGTCCGGTGTTCCTGCATTTCCGAAACATTCCTGGCGACAACTAGGCAACCATCTGCCCGAAAATTTCCAGTAGTTTGACTAAAAGAAACCAGCTACCATTTAGGCTTCAGTAATACTGGGAGAAAGAGACAAAATTAGAAGCTTGAGCGAGCCTAGCGTCTTACCGACTGATTTAAATTGCCAGACATAAGAAAACACTAGATCCAAACAGTATTGAGAGTCAGAAATACGTTGCCCAAAACCCCGAAAACAGAAACTAATTTACTCCCACGACTTGCACCATGTTTTAACCTTCTCTCTTTGTCAATTAGGAATCGGAATCCTCATTCATTGCGAACATGTTCTATTTCTATAAAAGCAAGATATTCAGAAGGCAGCAGCAAACACTTGACCAGTATTAGACATATTGTTACGATAAGGAAGTCTTTGTGCGCATGTGCATAAATCACACTGAAATAAAAACACTGAGACCTTGCAATAAGGTAAGAGATGATTTTCGAGGTTTACTTGCCATAACTGCAAGTATTGATATTTCTCTTAAATATTACGGGATGTCAAGGAACCTTCCCAAAATTTTTAATAGTGTGTAATGATCGGTGAGGCAGAATTTTAGAGTGTAGCATTTTGCTAAGTTAATTCGCTTTTGACATTCAGAAGTCAAACAACCTGGAAAAGGCTACATACGCTCCTTCCCATCGGCTCTGACCAGCTCATAATCAGATTCTGGAGGACCTATACCGTCATGAGGGGGCGAAGTCGATCATTACTAAATGCTGTAATTTTGTACTCTAATCTCTTCGTGGATACATGAAATAATGGTAGTACCGTAGTATCATTGACACTAAGGCCCTACCATTGTTTCGCGCAACCACGAAGTGATTAGTGTGAAGATTTACAGCATTTAGAATGATCGACTTCACCCCTCATGACGGTTCTCCATTCCAGCTAGCATAGGGCTCTAATGAATTAAGGTGCACTGAGGTTTTACTAATGGACATAGAATGAGATTCATTACACTCAGCAAGACATGTACTATGACGCTAACAGAAGAGGAAAATGAAACTTCATCTGTCACAAGTTATGGTCATCAAAGAAACGACCCCATCTCTTGAACATCCATTTTATAGACCAAGGGGAAATTTATTAAGATTATTCCAGAATTGACTACTCACTCTCAAGTGAAGATATTCTGGCTTGACAAAATCCTCAGAATAAGGACAAGACGCCAGCTCAGAGCAGGTCCGAACTCAGAAGGGGTGTAGTGCGGTGGGGGGAATCGCCCTCCCAGAGATCTTCATTGATATAACATTTTTTTTGCAGAAAAAAACAAACAAACAGGGTAAGTGACGCAGATGAATCTCGCTGTCCCCACCAAGAGTGCTTTGCTTTAAACAGTGCTAGTACGTATAAATAAATAGAATCACTGTTATAAACGGCAAACAAAAATATTGTATTGTTCATGGATTTATGTCCAATAATAGTGACGAAACTAATATTAGTATAAATAATAAAGATATGTGGTATAAACAGTGAACAGAAACGTAAATATTGTGTATTATAGCACTAGTTACATTAATAATGCTTTTATGGTGCATGTTAATATGATATAAATAATTAAGAAATGTATGAGATATATATCGTATTCATATAAAACAACTCCAATAATGTAGTTTTTTTTTACTTTAAGATTTGCCGAAAAAAAAGTCATTTTATTTACCATTGTGAGAAGTTCAGTTTTGACACCAGGTTGGAAACCATGTATCTAAAAACGAAAAGGAAATCAACAAAATATGAAGATAACTTCGTTTCTTGTTTCGGTGTCAGCGATTCAACTGCGAAGTTTGACTCTTACATTCTGTAACATCCTCTGTGGTGTCGAGAGAGAAAAAGCTGTGTCGGGACTCGTTCCTTATAATTCGATATGGGAAGCTCTAGTGATATATCTGTAGTCATAGACCAATGAGAACATCTATGTAGGTGAAACAACGTTAGTACTCATCCTCTAAATCAACTGTGTGAAGAATGCACTACATAGGGTATTTTGGTGTATGCAGCTCATTGAAATTTTCATTTGAAATTTCTTATTTTCAGCATTTATTCACGCACATGAACGAGGATAAGTCAAAAAGTAAGGTTCCCAAATAATCTAATACTGTGCTACAAATATTCATCTGGCTTTTCTTGAGATAAAGTTCAGACCTTCATTGCTAGCTGATCGAAGTTTCGAATTTCAGTGCCACGTGATTCACACACAAAACATGATTAAAATTACTAGATCACTGTGTAAGTGGAATTAAAATGAGAATTAGAAGAACAAAGGAACAAATTTTGCGGCATAATCAGCGACCAAGACTTACGATGTTGGAATAACAGTTTAATCTTTCAGACTTGGACATATCCATACATACCAACCAACTTATCAATCTTCGTGTTGTGTCCACTCACAGAGCATAGAAGTCATTTTGAATCATGTATTATTCCGTACTCACCAAGTACGCACGAAATTGGAAAGTGCTACCACCTAGCAGTGAAGGTCTGAACTTCATCTCAGCGAAGAAGCAGCTTACTATCAGGAAGATTAGATATTAATTAGGAATTACCTTCTGACTTCCCAACGTACCATGGAAATTGGCCATGTTCTTTTTGGTTCTCGGGAAAAGTAACGAAGTTTTGCACATAAATCTTACTCGAGGTGCATCGATGATTTCATGCAATAATCGTTTTTCGCCAGTCGATTAGTTGACAGACTTCAAGAATGTACAAAAAGTAAAATATCTATTTTCTTCTTTAAAAAAAAGTGAACTGACTTAAGAACATTTTTGTTCTGGGTAGCTGGGCTTAGAAAATCCTAGCAAGTGGAGCTTGAAAGTTCCTCGTACGTAGAATATTTTAATCGCTAACTTTCTTCTCCACACATTCTTTCAAATGAGTCTGGTGTTCACTTTTGGTAATGACACTTGAGAGGTTTCCTTGTGAGCTACAATGTAAACGCATTTTGTTTTGCTATTCACCATAATATTTCACGAAGCTTGACAGTAGCAAGAAAAGCGCAGAGAAGAAATTTTATTTGAAATCGGAATGTAGACAGAAGGAGTGGCGTTTTGTTACCACATAAACACGAATAACGAATAACATGTCTCAACTCCTTTGAAATAAACTGGAATACATCTTTAGTGTACTCGTTTGAAGAATCTCTGGCTTTGAGGCTAAGCAATTATGTATCTATGTAGAGTTATACATTTTGTATCTCTTCAATTCTTGTCTTCTTCTTTTCAATTTATCTATTTGCCACATCGTTAGCGCTCAGTCCTTTCTGTGTTTAACTCACTCGCCGTCTCCAATTCCATCAGCCCATAAATTGGAAGACGGGCTGAACAGCTGAACAAAACCAACTCCACAAAAGTCCTATGCAACTCGCTTGCTTGACAAGAGGGAGCAGGGCAGAATATGCGAAGCGTTGGATTCGATCGATACGGAATCCTTTGTCATTCAAGCACCGAGCTTCATTAAACTTACAAGACTGACATACAGACATAGAAAGAGACAGGCACACATACAAGATACACACATTCATAAAATACAAAATGAGAGAGAGAGAAACTATCTGAAACTTTGAACAGTGATACCAACTCATCAGTCAACTCACTACGTACGATCCTTTATTGACTTGAATTTTATTTATTTCATTTAACACCTTTAGGTATCTAAGGCTCAGGCCAGGATAAAGGAGGGAAAGGATTGGGGAAGGTGCCTGCCAGGGCCTATGTTGAAGATGCCATCCCGGCATTTGTCTGGTGTGACCGAGGAAGAACTCTGGAAAAACCTCAGTCAGGATGGTCGGCAGCCGGGATCGAACCCACGACCTCCCTAATGCTAGGCCAACACTCGACTACCGAACTACGGTGGCTCGGTGCTTTTATTGACTTATTTCATTTATTGGTGAATTTGAATTCTGAATTTTATTTATGGTATTTAGGCATCTAAGGATCAGGGGGCATTAAGGAGAGGAAAGGATTCGGGAAGCTGGACGCCAGGGCCTTCGTAGAGGGTGCCATCCCGGAATTTTCTTGGTGTGACTGAAGAAAAGCCTTGGAAAAACCTCTGTCAGGTTAGATGGCCACTGGGGTCGAACTCACAACCCCCCAAATGCTACGCCAACGCTTATTTCTTCGTATTTATGTATTTCTCCGAACACAAGAGCCTGATGTCTAAATACATATGCTATCGGTATACTCACAGATACTCCAATCACTAAATTCAATTAACAAAGCCAGAAAAAACATGAAGAAAATTAAAGCAACACAAAATATAATTTACTTAGCGATTTTATTAATTCATTCTTAATTGATTCATACTACGAAATACGCAAATTTCTTTCTTTTTTTTACAATTGCGTTGAATAAATTCTTTGTCTAACTTTCCCACGAAATATGTAAAATTTTAATTCTCAGAGTAAATATGGCAAGCCAATTTTACCCTTTATAATTTTAAGAAGGAAAAGTTAGATATGTAATTGTTTCCTGCTATCTAGAGATTTATACTGCAACTAAACGAACTGTTTAATGTGTCATATACTACAAATTTTCAGTACAAACAACTTTAAAGTTTTTAATATTTCCTTATGTTGCATTTTCACAATTCTTCTTATATATTCTTGAGTTTTCTGGAACCAAAAAGTGGATGTAAATTCTAATTTATATATAACACGTACGACATTAATTTTAGCAAATGTTTCTTTTCTTGGAAATTTTCTACCCACATGCACAATAAATCCAGATTTTTTTAAAGGTTCACAGTAATGAAAAAGCAATTCACGTTATCTTGAAAAGTTAACTTTCTACCATTTCTGTGACATTTGTCACATTTCTAATAATTATGTACTGGGAAGTGAGCAGTGGCTTTCGATTAATGGAAAGAAGTAATTGA